>CAJVPU010000465.1:0-17501 GCA_910591775.1 Dentiscutata heterogama | reverse complement strand
AGCCGTTAACCGTATCACAGGGCTATTTTTCGAAAACGTCATCCGTGGGATTCGAACTCTAGACCTGCCGTCTGGGGATGCGACAACTCCACCACTTCACTAAGTCGCCGCACCCTATCTGGCCCACTTATAAAAACTCTCTTAATAAATGCATTTATGTGATTACTAGCCAATTAAATTTATTATTTCAAGGCTACTAAAGCCACATTATCACGTGTTAACAGTAATATTATAATTTTATTAGTGTTCTTTAATTGCAGCTCTTCCTAAATGCACACTCTAGAGGTGGTCTTGACGATAGGTCTGACTGTAGTAGAATTAGCTTTTGTAGATAATATAGCTTTTATAGCAAATTTGAAAGAAGAAATGCAAAATATAATTAATATTGCAAAATTTTTTTTTAGCTTTAATAATATTAAGATTAATAGGAAAAAGATAAAGCTTATAGTTATAAACTATTAAAACAAAAAAGAAAGAAAAGCAATAATAATTAAAAAAAAAAATAATTGCAAAAAAAAAAATAAAATATAGTTATCTTTCTATATAATCATTTTTTATAAAGTTACAAACTCTATATAGACTAGATGCTAAGAAAAGGAACCAAATTGACTATTTTTTTAAAAGATATTTTTTTATATAAATCAATTTAGAATAAAATTTTGCTATATTGCTTTTTAAAGTTTGTATTTTTATATAATTTATTATAGAATTTACAACATAAAAATTAATTTTCTGAAGGATGTAGTGACTTAGTGAAGTGGTGGAGTTGTAGCACCCCAGATAGCAGGACTAGAGTTCGAATCCGATTTTGAAAATACTAGATCTGTATCGGTTAATGTTAAGATTATCAGTTGGATCTAGATATCTATAATCTTGATTACACTATCTCAAATAGGAGCTTTGGTGCAATAAATCTAGAAAACTGGAATTACTAAAAACCCATTTGGCAAGTTCTAAGTAGGGAGGTAGTATAATCTTTGATAGTGCTACAGAAAGACCGAATTTGGAATTGGAGACTGAGACCAGAGAACCAAATGACTAGGTTCTTAAGTGGGGGACACACTAGCCAAACCACCAGGTTACCAACCAGAAGAAAAGGATATGTGCTCTAGAAGCATGTACCAAGGGAAGGAAGACTATAAAGCACCTAAAGCCTGGCAGACTAACCTTTTTAGATTGCTAGCTAGAAGTAAAGGAAAGACCAGTAAAGAATTCAAGGAAGAAAGAAAGTCTGAATATAAGTACCAGGGTCGTGTGAACCTTACAAGGGCAAGAAGTACATAATGAAAAACTAATTAGGAAGGTTGTAGCTTGAGTAGCTATAGAATAGCAGTATCCCAAAAGATGGTATGAGATACAGTGTAGCAGTACATCAAGTACTAGTTAGGAAGAAGTTACCAAACATGCAGATGAATATATGTATAAGACATGGACCATTCTGTTAGATTTATCTTGTAGATAGATTAGCCAAAATAGGTTAGTAAGTCCTAAGGTGGGTGCAAAATTCAATTAGATAGAAGCAAAACTCATATATATATAGTAAGTAATACACAGAGTTAGATATAACAAATAGTAATTGTAACCAGAGAGTTTAAATGAATACCCCCATAGTTGGAGTGCAAGTACAGCAGATAGTGTAGAACCTTCGAGCAGACTACTTAAATTAGGCATTAAAAGTGCATATATGGCTTAATGTACTCCCATTGTAATTATAAAAACATATGTTGCAATTAATAAAAAAGTCATCAGGCCGTGGAAATCACCTTAATACCAAAAAAAAAAAAATTGATTTTTTGAAGATCTTTTGTTTTACTGTATCAATTTGGTCTTTTTTCTCAGCACCAAGCTCATATAATCACTTCTTTTTAAATTTTTATTTTTTTATTATTAAATAGCCTTTTATATAATCACAAAAGGCTTATAATTACTATCATATTTTTTTAGAATTTATTAAATGATTTTAATAATAAAATCAATTCTTTATAATTACATTTCTATATAATCATAAATAAATAGACTTTTATATAATAATAAAAGTTGTTCAGAAAAATAATTTATATTTATTTATATAAATTGAATAACTTTTTATTAATGTATCTCTTTATTTTATATTTTTGTAAAAAAATTTAAAGTTTTTTTTCATAGATAAGTAAAATAAAGAAATGTATTAATAAAAAGTTATCTGATTTACATGAAAAATTCAGATAAAAATAAATTATTCTTCTAAACAACTTTTATTATTATATTAACAATATGAAGCCTAATACAAAATAAAGTCCTTGTACTGCTATTATAGTTGCAAAGCTTAATTACCAAATATGAAGTTCTTGCACTGTTTTTGACAGCTATAGAGCCTAATCACAACATGAAGTTTTTATATTGCTATAATATGAGTTCTTGTATTATTATAAATATAGAGTTTAATTATCAAACATGAGGTTCTTGTACTATCTGTAGTAGTCATAGAACCTAATTACAATATAAGGTTCCTTGTATTGCTATTAGCCACAAAGCCTAATTACAATATAAGGTTCTTGTACTTTATCAAAGTAGTAAGTAATTAACTACAGTAATCTGTGCTATTTAAATTCTAGCAAGTTAATCTATATATATTTATTGTTATAGATAATCATGAAATTAGATGATAGTAAAAAACTCTTTCCTGTAGATCTCAAAACACATAAGTAAACAAATAAATTACTAAGTGGAAAACAAAAGAACAAAGCTAGGATACGAAATAACTTCTAATATAACCTTTTCCTGTCAAAGAAATACACTATTAGTGTATAGAACACAGTTAGAACTTGAGTCAAGTTGAGCAACAAGAAAAGAGATAGAAGCTCACTAGCAACAACTAACGCTCAAGCCTTGTCACCAACTCTGTCAGTGTCAAAGACACAAAAAGGTAACAAAATACCAAAGTATAACAACAATACTGCAACTGGTTACAAGAATATAAAAGAAGTTTCAAATAAAAAGAAACTAAAACAAAGACATAATCCAATAGCTAACCAAAGTAATAATTCTTGCAAAGAAAAATAACAAAAAGTGGGAGACCTCCTAACCCCAGATTTCTGCCAAGACATGACATCATCACAAACACAACCACCACCTATAGCAGAAATAAAAGAATATTCCTACACCATACAGAATATAGAATGTGATGAACATAACACCCAGAGCCTAGACCCCCAAATATTTCAAATCAAGAAGAATCTATATAAAGATCTGGAAAAGGCAGATCCCAACATTCAACAACAAGCAAAAACTATCCCGACAGATGCAGGAAGTCCTACCATCAATGTTACATCAATGTTAGATGAACAATGTATGGAATTAGTGATGTATTTTACTTCAACAACCCTCATACCAACTAATCCATATCTAAACTCTAATAAACAACACAACGATCAAGAAATAATAAACACAATATTATCTTGAACTACAGCATCTATTCCATCTTATCATGATAAACTGCTAGGCAAAAAGACTACAAAACTAGTAGATGATTACACTACAGAATAGGCCCAAACTATGAAATAATTTAAAGCTAATCAAATTGAACACAACTGAATAGTATAATAATAGGATAATCCATACATTTGAAGCCCAAGAAACTCTGCAAGAATTTATTGCTTACAAATTCAGAACCAAACCAGCTCAAATCCCAATGATACAAGCAATAAAACTAAAATTTCAATTTATAAATACTACATTTTTTCGCTCATTTACTAGAAATGACAAACTACATCACCAAATCAAGCTGAATTTAATAGCCTCCTGTTCGTAGCAATTGACAGATACAAACAATTTTATAATGTGACTATTACTAACAAAAGAAATAGAGACCAAATCTTTGAGATACGTAAGTCAAGCCTAGCTCTAGACGCAATTAAAAACCTTAACTTCCATTTGTTAGATAAGCTAACGATCACTAAACATATCTTTTACTGTTTAGATTTGCCCAAATTAAAACAACAATTTCATTTGAGACCATGCATAGAATAATATCAGAACAGCAAAATGCTACCTTAATCAAATTACCAGAAACACCCAATGGAATTGAAAGAGAATGCAGAAAAGCTCTTCTATTTATTCTACCTATCGATGATCGAAGAAAAACTCGAGCAGTTGTGATTGCCATGCATCAAATTTTCAAATTTAGAATATTACCTGAAGAATATTTTGTAGAATCAAGAGTGCCACTCCTAGAAAGACCTAGCCAATTAAACCGAGAAACTCAAAATTTTTTTTCAATAACTAGCTACTCATCACTAAAAAATCTTAGAGAACTAAAAGCGAAACTAAGCAAATATTACTATTTTTATAAGCCAATACCAGATAATTTTTTTGATCTTCCTGAACCACTACTAGCCTTACTATTAGTGCCACAGTTAGTAGGCTTCAAGATTCGACATCTTTATTCTTTTTACCAAAGGATAGCAAAGACTTCAAGAGATATATTAGGATACTTAGAGAACATTATACCTTTGAATATCTTTCTAATGACTATATATTAAGACTGCCAAAAGAACCTACAGAGATAAAAACAGAAAAAGCCTATTCATTTCCAATTACAGACAAGGCAATAGCAAAATCATTCTTGGCAGAAATAAGTAATAGCTATAGCATACCCAACCCAATCCCAAAAAAATATATAATGGTCAACTTCACCAACCTACCAGATCTACCTTGGGACTATAGAAATATAAAAAAAACCAAGATAACCCTCCCAATTAAGAATAGTAGAGATCTAGTAATCACGGCTAGATGGCTAAGAAAATTCTACTATTTTTACAAACTACCAGAGCAATGGCTAGCAATCTCTGATAGAAAAAAAAGAAAAAATACTGAGGAAGAAATAACAGATAGCTTTAAGCTACCTAACAACATAGAAGACATGCAAAAACTACTTGCAGAACAACTCTTCGAAACAAAACTAATTTTCTCTATTATAGATTATAAACAAGTAGCTACTGCTACAGAATTTATACAAACACACTTCAAAGTCAATCACCTTCCACCATATCTCTTGGATCTACTTGATCTACCAGCCCCCAAATGTGAGCTTTTTAATAAAAGTATGCTACACCAAAATAACTAAGAGTTGGAACATGACCAATAAACAGACATCAATACAAAATGACTCCAATGAGCTGTATAGAAACAACGACATACAAAACAAATTATCAATAATTAATAACAATGAACCTGCACCTTTCGTAATGAATAATCTTGGACAGCTAAATCTCTTAACTCACAACATACAAGGCCTAAACAACAACCTAAAGTTCCAAGAAGTGCTAGAATACCTAAATCAAGAACAAATACATATAGTAGCCTTAACTGAAACCAAATTAAAGCACAATAACGAGATAGCAATATCAAACTCACTTTAGAAAATCCTTAGCTCTAACTATTCAGCAGAGCAAACAAATGAAAGAGAGACAAGCCTCGGCATGGTGATAGCCCTCCACCCTAACTTATTCAAACACATACATGCTGTAAATAAAATACAAGGCACTGCTATTCAAGTAGAAATTTTTTTACTACAATACAAACTAAACATAATAGGTTTATATATACCAGTACATAAATCTGAGTTAGCAGTAAAAACAATTGAAACTATCAACCAATGGCTAACAACTGCACATAACAAATACTATAAAACTATAGTTATGGGAGACTTCAATGATAATAACAAATGCAATAGAGTTTGCAAAAAACTTTTTAGTACTATGTAACACTTAAGACTCTCAAGCTTACTTGAGTTTCACAATAATAATCAATATATTTGGAAATGCGGCGATAAGCAAAGTCAAATTGATGACATATGGGTCCAAGATAATATAATACTTAACTTCGATGCAATACATTTAAAGGATACTGATTAAATTACTAATAGCGATTATCTCCTCTTGCACACTTCTTGGTATACTAGAATTAATAACACAACCCATTCTTCTCGAAACAAGAGAATGAAAAAGAAAAACTACTGTTACAGCAAGATGAACCAAGAAAAATGGAGCCAGTTTCAGACTAAAATAGCAGACAAAGTAGTGATTTGAATCGGTTGGCCTATAATCGGTTAATCGACCTGAACTAAACAAATTTCAGTTAACCGATTGAGAAAATTCTTAATCGGTTGACCCGATACATTAGATTGAGAATTGGGTAATCGGTTGGCAGGATCGATGTATTATGAAAATGATACAAGGAAGGAGCAAAGGCTCTGAAAAAAAAATGAATGAGCATAAAAGTGAGCAAGTTGAGACAAAAATTTGAGCAAATCTCCAAGAATTTCTGAAGATAACCGGAAAGTAGAGATAGTTAATCTCAACCGATTGGCAACCGGTTAAATAAAATAATTCGATTCGGTTAACTGATTAAAAAAATTTTGCTTGGTTCAAATCACTAAGACAAAGTCAAAAACAAAAATGATCAAACTATTAACAATTTGGAGATACTAAACAAAAAATAGAACTGGTTAGCAAATATAATAAAAGCAGCTGCTAACAATAACATTCCCTACCAGTACTCTTAATACCAAAATTTCTATGCTTTCTCACTAAAAGCTATTAAGATACATACAGCACTAAAAAATGCTAAGCAGATAATGCAAATTTTGAAGAAGCGCAATCTCACAGAAACCACAGACTTACATCAACAAATAAACAGCAAAATTAGCAAGATAAATCAATTAGTAATAATTAATTTACAACAAATTCAAGTAGTAAATCAACAAACAATAAGCAACCTTATAAATGATTTACAAATGTCTATTAAAAGCCTAACCAGAGCTAGATAGGTTGAGAACATGCTAGCCAAAAAAGATAAAATAAACTATTATATACAAAGACGCCACAATAACTTTCAAGACAATACCAAATGTATGTTAAACAGTATCCTAGAACATTACAAAGATAGTATCTTCTTTCAAAAAATAATCAAAGAAGACCAAGTGATAACAGAACCAAAGGAGATCAAAGTGGAAACAAAAAACCACTTTAGGCTCTTTACTAAATCTAACCCAGCAACTGAAAACCTGAAAAACATGTGGCAAGAGTACTACAAACCAAAAGAGGTAATTCAAAAAAACAACTATAGTGATATGCTAGAACCTATCACTATAACCAAGCTTAAGAATATGATCAACAACCTACCATTAAACAAAGCAACAAGGCTAACTGGAATAGCAAACGAAATGCTAAATCAACTTTTTGAAAATGCATTAGAATACTATAAAGAAATAATTAACGCATGTCTAAAACTAAAGAAAATATCTAATTAATGGTTAAGTGTGAACATTTGGCCTATCCCTAAGAAAGAACACTATGATTTCAAACTTAGCAATACTTGCCCAATCACACTAATCGAACATCCTAGAAAAGTCTTTACTAGTATAATCACTCAAAGATTAAATCATATCCTTCATCACTTTCAAATTCTAGATAATAGTAACAGTGTAGATTATCTTTCACATTGACTACAATAGCAATACAAGCTGTCAATCATATACTAGAAGACGCACAGGTACAGAATAAAGAATACTGGATGTTTTTTCAGGTATGTCCAAGACTTATAACTCTGTCTATATCCCACTTCTTGCTAAGGTCTTAAGACAGATTAAAGTACCAGAACATATAATCGAATTATTACAATATACTTTTACTAATTGCACAAACCAAGTAATTACAGATCTAGGCTTGTCAAATACATACAAGATCAAAGATGGTATAGATCAAGGAGAAACATTATCACCAATTCTCTGGAGAATTTTCTATAATCCTCTCATAAATAAAATAAACAAGGAACACAAAGGCTATTAATTACAAACACACACACCAAACAATAAGATGTATACCAAAAACATATCCATCTTAGCCTATATGGACAGCTCTGTATAGATAACAGAAAAGAAGAAAGATTTAAAAAAAATCATTAAAACTGCATTAGAGTTTTACAAATACACAAATATTAAAGTAAACTCAACAAAATCAATACTCATTACCAATACAAAAAATAAAAACAGAGAAATAAAAGTTGAGATCTTCGAAATAAACGTGATCCTAGTAATGAATAGTTTCAAATATCTAGAAGCTTACTTCTCAACTGATACTCGAAGAAAATATGCAAGAAAACAAGTAGAAAACAATATCTTCAATGCACTAAAGAAATGTGAAATTGCAAAAATCACAGAAAAGCAAGCTATTTATATAATCAATGCAGTCATAATACCACGTATAAGATATTAGTTTCTCAGCCTTTTCCTAAACACAAAGCAATGCAATCATATTACTAACAAATTTATCCAGATTGTACGACAAAAAGCTCATTTTTCTCAGAACATTCCCAATACAAACTTTCTCCATCTAGAACTATATACACTAGACTCTATAGAACAAATTTAACAACAGTTTTTGATCACCAATCTTTTAAACTCAATCAATAACAATAACTTCGATACAAGTACAATAAAAATAAGACTTCAGCAGATACAGAATATAGCACACACTAATATCTCAATGTTAGAACAACAACCAGTCCTATCTATAAATGAACAAAACAAATTAACAACCTTTACAATCAATCAACTACATATAGTACAAGTTCAGTTCTAAAGACCATTAAACCCCTGGCCAAAACCGCTAATAACAGCAGGGAAAAGTATCAACACAATACTAGAGAAGTTAAATAATACACCTTTAATTAAGAAAAGACTTAACAAGCTTGGCATAGGATTTATAGAACAATTTCTTAATTACTATTTAAATGACAATTTAAAATGAAAAGAATTCCATCATCATGTCATAGCAATACCCAAAAGACGCGAACCTAGCTGGTACAAACAAATCCTGCAAAGCTTGACTAAGGACAACTGTGTAAATCCAAATGATAACAATATAAACCCATTTATATTGCAAAAAATATCAGATCATACAAGTTGGATAATTACAAATAACAAACTATATGGGAAGATTACAACACATAAATACAATACAAATCTTATCAACCTAAGACACTATATAACTGAACATGGAAATGATTAATTAATACCATGTAAAGGATGTATAATTAAAACTGAAAAAAACAAAAAATAGTGCATATTTTCGAGAGAAAGACCAAAATTATACCATATAAATGTCAAGAGTTCGAAAAAGATAAGAGCAAGAATAGAGGATCTAAACAATATATCTCATTTGAAGCAATATATTTTAAAACCACAATCAGATATAAGAGATACTCTTATACTAGACAATCTCTTTACAGAAACAAATAATCAGATTAAAGAAAAACTACAAGAATTATATGAAAAAAAGCTAAACTTCACAGACATTATACAAATTATAGGTTCCAAAGTATTTTCAACCTACAAAGCTATAGTATATCAAGCCTCAGTAAAAAGCTCATGGGAAGTTATAACAAATGATTGGCCTTCGAGTATGCATACAATCTTGATAGCTATTGCCATAATAATATCTTGTGTGAGAAACAAGTCTAAAATTATGATCTATATAAATAATGAAGCAGTTAAAAAATTAATCGAAGAACAATTATCAACACCATATTACTATTGGAAAAAGCAAAAAAATACATATTTCAATGCAATATCAAGAATGATAGTAGCAATTGCCAACTGAAAGAATATCATACTAATAATAAATATTACAAAAGAAAGACCAACAATACCTATTTCTACTTTTTCTTGGCAGACATCAGCACAACCTCAACAAATACTAGCTAATCAATATATACCTAACTTCAACTCAGTACCAATAGTATGCTCACTAAAATAGCTATTAAAAAACACAAGCAATATTATCACAAGATGCAACTGGAGCAACTAAAAACATTTTAGAATATTAAAATTGACCAGATACTATTGACTGAGAATTAACTTTCAAGTATCTAACTCTTAATAATCCTCTAAAAACAAGATCAACTAATATAAAAACAGCAAAAGTACAAAGCTTTAAGATCAAGATATTGAATAATGACATACCTATGCGGCTACAGCTTTATAAATGCAACTCTAAACAATATCTCAATCCCTTTTGTGCCAAATGCCTAAACACAATAGAAAGCTCCAATCACTTGCTTACATGTTCATATCTATCTTATAACTTAAAAGACATAGTCATGAACGAATATCAAAAAGTTCTTAATGAGAAACAAATACAAGAAGAGAATATATATCAATTTTACATAAACTTCTACAATACATATATAAGAAGAAAAGCAAGATTAGGACTAATTACTGAGAACACTCTAGCACCTATACCTGATACAAATCTAAAAAAACAAATAATATCTCTAATATATCACCATATAATTGCTAAAATTTATAAAAAGATCTGGGCTGAGACAAGAAGTAATAGACAAATACCAACGATAAAAATAGATCCAAGTATTATAATCGAAGATAATATTGATTATTCATCGGTTGATGAAGAGAAAATACAATGCTTCTATAAATATTACATTAAATTTAATAGTACAGCCCCTTTTGCTTATTTCACAATCTAGAGGTCTTGCGACCATCCTAGTGAAGGCTTGGTTAAGGATAAAAATGTTCTAACCACTACTTCGTAATATAAAATTATATTTGTAACTCAGTTATAAACTCTAATTTTAATAATAAAGAACTAGAGAAAAGACCTCCCTTGATAAAAAATAAAATAAAAAAAAAAAAAAAAGAAAAGAAAGAAAATAAACAAGAAAACCAAATCTAAATACTATTTAATTATAAATAAAAAAAAATAAAAAAAGCATAAAAAAAAAGAAATACAACAACCAAAACAGCATTATTATAATCTGTGCCAAGATTTAAAAAATTATATATTACTTAAAAAGCAATATTTATATTTCTATTGTAAAGCTTTACTTTATTACTAAATTTTTTTTTATCTTGGCAAACCAACTTTGAAAATTTTTAGCCAATCCAATTCTAGTTCATAATCTAGGATCAACTTAAAATAATAATTCCATGCTTGTTTAGGCCAAATATATAGCTATTATCTACTATATTATCTAAATTTGAAAACTGTAAACAATTTTGATCTTTTAATGAAGGTATGCTATTTTGTCTACTTTTTTTAAAAATTTTTTGTTACCAAAATAGATACAGTAAGTAATAAAGGCTAAAGAAGTAAAAAGAAGTGTATCAAAAAAATAAGTATAAAAGTTATGCTATATAAAATATTGTATTTTATTAAGTATTTACTTCTATTTTTATATTTATAGTGCTTGACAAAGCTCTATTACTTCTTTGCTTAGTAATACTATAGCCTATCAAGGTGTCTTGCTTAACTGTTTGTTATTAATCTTTTCTATATTTCAATAAACAAAATACTCAGTAAATAAACTTTGTATCTGATAGCAGCTAGATAAAGTTTTGTTTGTATAAAATACAATATGTATAAGGTTTTCATAGTTTAGTTTTTTTGTGAAATTTTAATATAAGAGATTATCAAAAAAAGTTGAATAGATATTTTATATATTTTTTTTCTTTTACTTTATTGACTATTTTTTAGTTTTTTTTGAATCTTTAAACCACCAATATTTTTTTTAATATATTCTTTTTTATATGATTCAATTATAATTATCAGCTTTGATTATATAAACTGACTTTTTTTTATATTTATTATCATTTTTTTTTACTAGGCCTAGTTGTATACTATTTACTTTTAACTCTTATA
Source organism: Dentiscutata heterogama (assembly GCA_910591775.1). Classification (NCBI taxonomy): domain Eukaryota; kingdom Fungi; phylum Glomeromycota; class Glomeromycetes; order Diversisporales; family Gigasporaceae; genus Dentiscutata; species Dentiscutata heterogama. The sequence continues at coordinate 5,802 of CAJVPU010000465.1, read as the reverse complement.
ATATAGTTTTATCTTTATTTTTCTTTTTTTCTAGTATACTATTTCTAAGTACTTTTTTAAAATTCTTAAACTTTATTTTTAGAATACACTTTTTTATACTCTTTGCTATTGCTAACTTATATTTTTTATATTTTTTTTAATTTTTTAAAGCTACTCTATATTTTGATTTTTTCACAATATTGTATAATAGTTGTACTGTCTAAGTCTTTCTTTTCTACAACTTTCACTATATTACATTCTGCCTTAGGTTTGTTTGTTCTCTATATAATCTACTTTTTTCTTTTTTAATTTATTAATATATATTGTAGCTAGTTCTGTTTTTACAGTATATTTAAATAGTTCTTGTCTTCTTTTCTGTAAATCTTTTTGGATATTTGTTAATATCACTTATATTTTCTAGAATTACTTTCTTTAGTTTATAAAACCAGGCCACTTTCTTTTCTTTAAAGCTTACTTCTCTTAACTTCTTGATTTGTTTCTATATAAATATTTTATTCTTTTCTATATTAAAGAGCTAATCTGTTACAAATATATTTAACTTTTGATTCTTGCAAAATATTTGTAACACTTGTTTTCTATAATATTTGCAATTTTTAAACTATTTTTGGCTATTTTAAACTTTTTTGATTTTTTTATACTTCTAATTTCTAAGTTTAATACTTTTGCAACTTTAATAATTTTAAAAATTAGGTTGTCTTTAATTTTGTACTTATATAATATTTCTTTTTGCATATTAATATATCTTTTAAACTTTTGCAGTTTAGCTAGCTTTACTTTAATCTTAGCCAGGTTGTTTGACTCACTGTATCTTTGTTATTCAGCCTCATTACAAGCTTTGTAAAGTAATACATAATTTGATTTTGCTAAAGTGTTCTCACTCTTATCAGATTTTTATATATTAGTATACTATCTATAGTTGTGATTGCTAAGTTTGCTTTGTTTTTAATTAGTATAAGTATTAGCTAATAGATTCTTTTACACATGTTTTGTATTAACATATGATATTATAGCTAGTATTCTAGTTTAAAAATAAATACTTTATTATTTATATATACTAGTTGGCCTACTAGCACCTTTTTTTTTTATTATCTTTACAAGTTGCTATATTTTTTTCTTTGCTAGTTCTATATTATATTCTTTTTAATCTTTTTTTAAAATTCAGATTTCAAGATATCTTACTACTTTTGCTTTTTTTTTAGCTTTTACTTTAACTTTTGCTATTGTAACTTGAATGAACTCTGTTATATCTTTTAGATCATTCTTTTTTCTTATTATTACAAGTTTTGACTTTTTACTATTAATTTTAATACTATTAATTTAAAAAAACTTTTTTGCAATCTTGATAATTTTTTCTATTTTATTCTTAAACTTAGCAAGCCAGTCTATATTATTTGTATATTCTATCATAGCTTGTTTTCAACTAGTTTTTTGTATATTAGTCTTGATATATTTGTAGGCCAGTTTATTTTTATCTTATACTTCAGATCTTTTTGCTTCTATATTGCAACTAGAAGTAGATTATAGAAAATTCTTTATATTAGTAGAAATATTACATCACCTTAATTAATTTTATTTATTGCCTGAAATCTATCTATATTGTTTAAACTCATAATTATTTTTCTTTTTTTTTCTTCATATAAAATATTCTTTTACCTAAGAGGCATGTAAAGTTGTACTCTTTTAATATACTTTTTTCTTTAAGAACTTTGTTTAGCTTAATTATAAGTATTTATACTATATACTTTCTGAATACTTAAATTAAAACTATTAGCTAATATTGTTTAGATTGTAGTTTTAGTTCTTAGTTTTTGGTATTGGGTATAGCAATTTAATTTTTTACTTCTTTGGAATTTTATTTTCTTTAAAACAAACTAATACAACTTTTGTAAAAGCCTTTCTTGCTTTTATTCTTGCCTGCTTCAAAATCAGGTAGTTTATATTTGACAAGCCTAATGCAGAATTATTTTTTGTTTTACTTATTGTATTATTCTACTTTTCTAATATAACTTCTTGTAAAAAGTTTTTATATCAAGAGATCTGTATATTTTTTCTTTCTGTATAAATTTTTTTTATCTTTTTATTATATTGTATAGCTTTGGATTTCTTTTTGCATACTAGTTTTGAAAATATCTTTTAATCTCACTTTTTACTTTTTTAGAATTATACAAAAAGTTTGTATCTTCTTCTTTATTTAAAACTACTACTTTGTTTATTTTTATCTTTTTAAATAACCTATCTAAAAGACTTGCTAGTATTTTTTTTAATTTTTTAGAATTATATTATATTTGGCTTTGATAAACTCTTATCTTTTTATTTATTTTTTATATTACTACACTATATAGCTTGATGAATAAAATATTCTAGTATGTCTTAATATAGATCTTTTCTTTTACAACAGTTATTAGTGCTTATTACAAGTTTTCTAATTTTTTTTTCTTAATTATATCTATATATATAGGCTAACTTAAACTTATTTGAAATCATTATATTTTGGTTATGTTTTTGTTTTTTTTAGCAATTACTATATCTTAGAGTTTTAATATCTTTTCAGAGCTTAGTTTCTTTAGTACTTTGTTTATTTTTATTATACTTACTCAAAGCTATATATTTCTTCTTTTTAAATAAATTTGTATTAGCTAATTTGATAATTGCCTTTTTACTTATTTTCTATAGCTTATCTATATTATTATTATTGGCTCTTTTCCTCTTTTGCTTATTTTTTAGCTTTTTATTTAATATTTCTCTAAAGCTCTACTAATCTTTTACTATTGTATTTTTAATATTGATATTAAGTTTTTTTTGCTTCTTACAAATTTTAATTTTGTATTAATATATTTCTTCTATTAATATCTGTTAAAATCTTTGCTACTACTATATTATAGTCACTATTTGTTATATATAGGGTGGAGTTAATAGAAATGAGACAAATTTATTAAATAAATTTGTCTCATTTCTATTGACTTCACCCCATATAATATATTGATAATGCTGCTATATAAGATCTAGCTACTTTATAAATCACTTAACTATATATAATCAATTTACAATGCTATACTGTTTTTCTTTATATAAACTTTGCTATATCAGAATTAAGGGCTTTATATATATCTTTGTAGTTGTATAATTTAAGCATTCTTACCAGTTTTACTTGGCTTTTACTCCTAGCTTTGTCTTTTTTTTTTCTATTTTTTTCTCTTTTTACAACTTGATTTAGATCTTTTAGTACTATAAAGTGTTTTGGTTTTCTCTTTATCTGTTTTTTTTTTTTTTTGTTTTTAAGAATAATAAAGCTTTTTTTTTTCTAAACTAAAGTTATTTAGTGTTTAGTATATTACTATGATTTTTCTATTTATTTGTTTAAAAGTGAAGAGTATCTTTAAATAATATAAGTTGCTGCTTTTAATTCTTAATATATGTTTTATTTATTTTTTTCTTATTATTATATCTATTTTAGACTCTTTGCTCTTGTCTTCTTTTAATTCTAACCAAAATAACTAAAAACTCTTATAATTTTTACTTATATACTTTTTTTCTTTTTTCTTTATATTTGTTTTACATAATTTAAATTCTTTTTATTTATATAATCTACTAAAAAGTTTAATTTTGCTATCTTTATTTTGATATTATTAATATTATATATTTCTATATATAGTATTTCTAGATTGTTTTTGTCTTTTTTTTTTTTTGCACTACTAATTGTTTATAGCATCTTTGATTCTAAATTAATACTCTTAGTATCTTTTAAAAATAGTTTAAAGATATCTTCTTTATTATTTTTTTTTTAATTATAATTAATTTTCGCAGTATTTTTTTTATTAGTACAGATTAGAGTTTTAACTTTTTTTTATTTGTTTGGGCTTTTAAATATATTGTAGAGCTTGCAGATTTTCTTTTCTTGTTCATATCTTTTTTTTTTCTTTTTATTTGCTATACAATATAGCTAATATTTTTTTTAGTATTCTTTTGATCAATTACTTAGTTATGTTTTTTTATAAGTAGTTTTTTAACTACTTTTCTTTATACTTATATATAATTTTTTGTTTCTGTTTTTCTCTATTCTGTTTCTGCTTACTCTAGCTTGTTGCTATAACTAGGAAATAGTTTCAAAAAACTGTTGTAAGTCCAGAGCAAATAAATAGAAAAAAAAAAAATCTAAACAAAAATTAAATAAATATATAACAAGACCTTTTTATATTTATACAAAATCAATTTAGTATTTTTGAAATTTGATAGTTTTTTTTTGAAAAAAAAAGTTATATAATATTTATAACAATTTTTAAATATTAACTCACTAAATTTTATAAATTTAATACAGATAAAATAGAATTAGTGAATAGACCTGTCTAAAAAATCTTCATCTAAATTATCTGTTGGGTGGACAATTTGCCATCTGGTTTACCCAGGTTAATTAAGAAACAAGCTCAAGTGATTATAGTTGTTCTTATAAATTTTGGAATACTTGGTAAAAAAAATTGACCAAATAATTATTTGGCCAGTCAATAAGTTTTTGATTCAGCAGTATTAAATGATAAACTTTTGATTTGAGTATTATTAGTAATATAGTGGTAATGATATATATTTTTTGTGAATGTATTCTAAACAGTAGTACAATATCAACATATCCAAAATTAATATTTCAACAGATCTTAACAAGAAACAATATATTAGGATAATTTATAATTGAAAATTTGAATTTGAAAAATAAAATAGGAGTTATCTGGAGATAAAATGAGAAATCCTTTTTTTTAATAATATATTGTTATTATCAATTAAATAATATTTTATAATTAGTTTTAAATTATTAATACTTAATAAAATAATATGCCTCCAAAACAAAAAAAAAACAATAAAAAAAAGAACTTGAAAAAAAATTATAGGACTTGATAGTTTTTTCACAAATAGTAAAATATCAATCTAATTCAAATTATTTATTGATTTCTTTTTCAAAAATATTAATATTATTCTATATACTATTTATAGCTTTAATATATAATTTTTGATTAAAAATATAAGCCATATTAAAATATATATATGAAAGTTAGAGAAAATTTATGAACATAAAAAGTATAATTATTATTATCATATAAATAAATTACAAATTAAAATAAATAAGATTTATGAATAATTAATTTTGAAATAACTATTGTTAAATCTGAATTATCCTACTTTATCTAAAGTCATAGTAATTAAACCTAAAAAATATCTAACTTATTTAAAATGCAAAATAAAATAGTAATATTGATATATATTATCTTTATATTGTTACAGTAGGGAGGCCTTCTTGAACTCACTACTATAACAATGACATGGCTACAGAGATCCTTTACGGGTTTATAGCAGTGTCCAAGAGGGAAGTGTAATTTCTTGTATCTATTAAGAAACTACACCCTTCTCTAAAGCAGTTCGTGACGGAGGCAAGAGTTTATAGATAAAATATAACTTTATTTATTGAAATAAGATAAAGCTATCTGATAGGTTTCTGTATCTAAAGGAATCCTTTATAAAGGTAACTTATCTAAGTGGAAAGGGGGATATAACTTGTCTACATTATAAGAGGAATAGGGGATTTCGAACTTGTTGGAACTTTCTTGACTTGGAGGAATTGGTGGGGTTTTTATATCCATTGGGTAAAGTGCCAACACTTAGTACTAAGCGTCACCAAGAAGCATCAAGCATTAAGCATCAAGTGTCAAGTGTCAAGCATCAAGTGTCAAGCATCAAGTATGCTTTTTTACAAGTTTTTCTTTTTTGGCTAACAATACTAAATACTAAATAAAGCTAATAATAATATAGGATAATAAC
>CAJVPU010000464.1:0-17511 GCA_910591775.1 Dentiscutata heterogama | reverse complement strand
ATAAATATAAATTACATGCAAGAATAAAAGCTCAGACAAAATTATCTGCGACCTAAACCTACTAGAGTGGTCAAGACCCACCTAGAAATTTTACAGTTATTTAAACTTAATAGTTTGTATTTAATATTATATATATTGTAAATAGGAATGGAATCATAATAGGTTCGGAATCCACTTATATTAGAACGGAATAATTATACTAAAAATCCAACTCTAACCTTAAAAATTCTAAATCAACTTAAATTCTGTTCTCATCTATGACATATGTACTCAAATTATGCTAAATTTTATGCTAGCAAATATGAATTATGCTAAATTTTGCTGCTAGCAAACTTGAATCATGCCAAATTATGCTAGCAGCATAATCCTGAACACCCTAATCATGGCTAGTAAAGAATTTTTCTGTATAAGTTCAACTTATTGTCCGGAAGACGCTTAATAGATGAATAAGGTGATACCAAAGTTACGTTTTTGATTCATTAAATGTTCCGATATTGATGCACAAAATTAATACAAAATAGAAATAAATCAAAGACGTACCTTTTGAAAAGGTCTGTCTGCACACATGACACATGATAATCATATGGGTGTCAATAGAACTAGCAATATTTTTTGTCGGGGATGAAGCTGAAATCGGATGATGCTGAAATTTTGACCTATTTTATTATGAAATTTTAAAAATTTTCGGGCCTTTTCGTTAGGTTTTTTTTTAGGGTTAGGTTAGGGTTTAAGGTTAGTGTTGTTAGTAAAAAAGTATATGTGAATTTTAGAGATTTAAATGGGACTCTAAATTTCAGCATCAGCTAATTTCGGCATCATCCCCGACATTTTTTAATGATTTTTTAAAACTTTAAACAAGAATAATTTTAACAAACCTTAATAAATTAATAATTTTTTAAATTTAATTCTACAATTTTGTAAAATTATTTAGGGAATTTTTTATTAAATTTGGTCAAGTTTTTGTTAAGTATTATTCTTGTTTAGAGTTATAAAAATTTTTACTATAAAAATTTGCTTGATTTCTATTGACATGATAGCTCCGGAACAATAATGCTACGCATTAACTTAGTGATGCTTACCTTGTGGTATTTATGGCATTCATCGCCTTTAGTGAATGTGATGCCTTCGGCATCTTAAATAAAGGTGAACTCGATGGAGTTCAAACATTGAGTTACATAAGCGTTTCGCTTAATTATCCCCCGATAAGTATATAGAGTGACACGTGATATCGTGGAATTCACCGTGATGTAATCTAGAGACTTATTGACCCTAGTTACTCGGACCAAGTCTTTCCACGCTCTGTTCGAAGCCTGCCATTACTAGGATACATTGTAGTTTTAGTAGTAGTTTAATGTTGTTGTTAGTGGTTAGTCATTGTTAGTGAGACCCGTATTTCTCGATATTTCTCGATTTCGGAACAGTTGCCACTTTTGCAACGTACGTACAGTACGTTGAAATTAACATCCTACGGAACGGACGGATAGATTCTACCACGATCTACGCAGATTCTGTCACAATATTTGAATTTCCGGTTTGGCTTTTGTGGCTTCAGTACAATTTCACTCATTTAATCCCCTAGCTAGTTCCTAACGAGACTTAAATTAAACCCAAATATGGAGATAATAATAACAATGACACAATAACGGTAAATGTAAAATAAAAGATTAATGGTTATTTATGATTATGATATGGCTTTAAAAAGCCGAAAGTATATAGCCCTATTAGTTAGTTTACGTAATTAGCAAAAGGTCCAAAAGAAAATGACAAAATATTTCTATAGCTGATAGAAGCATACTAAAATCTCAGATAATATAAAACGCAATTATTAAAGTTAATTCGATCATATCTTGCACGTTGGCCTAATTTAAAAATATTTTTTATAATTAAACTATGTAAAGGTACCCTTTTAAAGCATTGGTTTGTATAATCGGTCATATTATCACAATGTCTGTATCTAAATCAAATTATAATTTCAAAATTTAAAGCATTTTGTTCAATTGTCTATTTTCACATAAACAATATCTTAAATAATTTGAATATCTATTTAAAATAACATTTATCAAAAGAATTTTGAAAATTACATTAACACACAGTACATGACACAAAAATGATCTATTTAGTTATCACTCATAAAAATTGAATTTTATCTATTTAAGGAAATAAATATGCATATTATTAGACTAAGTCTATAAATATAAATTCAAGTAACCTTAGATACAGGCATTAAAATCTAAAGAACATTGGGCTTCCACGGTTGGTGTGATTTTGGTTCGCCACCATCGAGACGTTTTTGCTTAAATCGAGAGTTATATTTTAATACATACTTAAATGATTTAAATTGGGATGGACTAATACTTAGAACATCTTGAGAAACAAACCAACGAACACCTTCGGTGCATGGTGGTATGGTAAAGCTTCCGGTATAGCTATAAACCTTTTGAAGGTAAACGAGATATTCCTTAATACAGTATCATGAAGATTTAAACGGATATTATTATCATTTGGCATAAATACATACAGTTTTAACCTTTTTAAATATTTGTTTGCCTGCTGACATTGAAATGCTAACATATTTACCGACTTCCACCGGTTTCTACAGAAATTTAAAATTTGAAAAGTAAGCATCCTTAAAGAGGAAAATATTCATAATGTATAATTATTAAATTTGCATACATCATTAATTATATCCACAATAGGTTTCAAACTAGGTTCATCATTTTCTCCAAGGTCAAAGAAAACTCCTAAAACGGCCACTTTTGCATTTTTATCAGACGAAGTTTTGAAAACCCAATGCCCTTCCATTAATAAATCTCTGCCTTCAACATGATGTTCCGATGGCATATGAAAATGGAATTGAAAAAGATAATATGTTTCACCACCAACTTTCAAAGTTGCATCATAATTCAATTCTGGTACCGTGATATTACCCTTAAGGCGTTGAACTTGATAAGTATGACCATTATTTAAGAGAATTAATTCAGTTTCCTTGGCTACATTTAACTCAATTTTAGTAGAGTTAACAAAATCTTCAAGTTTCAGATCTATAGGGGTTTGTTGATTAATGCCTTTACAGGTTTCGTTAACTTGATACCAATAAGCAGGACCGTTGGAACCAAGATAACCCCATTCAAAATTTTCATCATTACGTTTGTCTGGGCTGAATACGTATGATGAGACAAATGATAAACTGATGATTAAAAAAGCAGGAATTGTAAAGAATTTCATTTTTAATTATCTCAATAAGAAGGTTTAAAATTAAATGTAAATTTAAAATTCCTCGATACTAAAAAAAGGGCTTACACATAATTAAATAAAGATGGATGAGACGGAAAATCTCAGAAAAAAGGAGTGACTAGAGAATTAGTTGATAGTATGATTAGGAGGCTTAAATAAAATTGCCGTGGCTCAATGTTCAACTTCAGAACTAACTTTCTATCTAATAGTCGATCAATTCATTAATAGTAAGCCGCACGGCTAAGTTTTAGACTACTTCGCAGAGATTATTATCATGTAGCTAAAAACTCTTCAAATACAATACAGTCAGACCTATAGTTGGTGGTAGAATTAATTTTACAAATTAATACGGTGTCACGTTTAAAAAGTTCTCTTCGATAGGTCACTTGATGCCGCAGTTCTGCACGCCCATAATGCGCATGATCTGCAAAACAATGTAAAAGTAAAGGTAAAATTACATCGCGTCTCTTAAGGCATGCGATCAGATTTTAATGGTTCGCTTCGATGTAAAGCTTAATTAAATAGTTATTAGTTTAAATTAGTACACACCAACGAGAGAATAGAATTTTAAATAATACTTTCCTCAAAATCGTGTATATAAGGCCTTTGATTTCACCTTGCTTTAGCTTAGACTTCGACTTCTCTTGATTACCTTTCGAATTCTCCTATTTAGAATAAAATTTCTTATTTTCTTTGTATTTGTTAGTTACTTTATTGGTTAGATAAAGTAGCCATGTTCTCATACACATTAAATTTCATTATTCTCTTTAATAAAATATAAAATGTTATTACGTGATCACATGATCTTAAACGTCTATTGTTAAAAGTATTGTACTGACTTTTTGTATCCTTATATACAATTGAGTTAGCGCCTCTTTCAATAAAGCCTTATTAATCCTCTTTGTTTAGTCATTGTATTGACATTGTAATTGTTGACCATATTACTCTAGTTATAATCTTCATACTATAACAACACAGTCTCTTGAATTCTATTAAGAGGTGAATTTCAAACATGACAATGGTTATAGCACATACTATATTTTTTGCGTAATTGCTGTGAGCTATAAAACTGTAATGTCATAATGTTGTAAAACCATAATGCCATAATGCTATAATGCCATAATGCAGAAATACTATAATACTATTTGTTTAGTAAATTGACCCAGATAGATATCACCTGGGTCACCTGTGGGTGAGTAGGTAACCTGGGTCAGGTATTGATAAACCAGGTGAAAACAGGTAGGTCAATCTGTGGGTTGACCTATGGGTAACCCTCATAAAAGAACATTTGCTTATATATAAATAAATTTGAAGCATGGAATTTTGAGACCTGATAAGATAAAATCAAATTCAGGTCAATTAAGTATAAGCAAAATAATTAAAAAAGTAGTATTACATAAAGAGTCTAAACAATTAGAGTTAAAGAAAATTACAACTAAATACATCATTACAGATTCTTTAGTATTTAATGTTATAAATAGAAAAGAATATCAAAAAATGATGCACCCTATATTCAAACTACCAAATTACCAATATATTAGAAAAAATATTAATATTGCTTATCAAAAAGATATTACAGAGCTTAAACAATTGCTTGCAGTTATTTGTAAAATAGCCTCTATAACCAAAGACTTGTAAACTTTATATGCTAATAATAGATATATCAACATAACTCTTTACTAGTTAATGTCTAACTTTGAAGTTTATAATATACTACTAGCTATTGAAAAGCTTGATCATCTGCATACTGGAAAAAAAATTAAAGAATTTTTAAGTGCTAAAATTAAAAAAATTGAATTAGTGGAAAAAATTATTTGTACTAATAACTAATAACAGAGCAAATATAAAAAAAGCAATAAGAATTTAAAATAATGTAAAATGTTTATCTTGTGCTATACATACACTTTAATTTACAGTTTTTCAGGCTTTAAAGTTTATAAGTCTATATATTAAGCATATTAAAAAGCTTATTAAATTTTTTAATTTTCTAAACAAAGTCAATACCTTAATCAGGTACAAGTTAATATAGCAAATTATAAATCAATCCAGGCAAATTCTATTCAACTTTATAATCCTAGTGATAGATTTGAAAACCCATTTAGAACAGAAGATAATGATATAACAGAAATTTATAAAGCACTATCTATTTTACATACTATTGAAATTACAAAAACCTATTAGAATTTGTCTTATCAATCTTGGCAAAGACTCTTAAAATTATGTTTAACAATCGAATAGCTTTCTCAAATTTTATCTTTACAAGATAAAGAAGTCTCTGCCAAATTAGATAAGTGTATACTTAAAGAATATGAATGGCAGTTTTAAAAGAGTTGATAGAAGTATTGGACCATTTGACAAGTTTATATTTTACTTTAGTAGAATTCAATACACCACTTTTTCCAGTTATCAATCCAAGTATAGAAGCTTTAAAGTTTGAATTTGCCAATATTATGTTTGATGAAACTATTATAGATACTTTTAATTATAGTAAATAAAAGTTAATTAATTTATAGTTATTATAAAGAATTAATCATTAACTATATTAATAACACTACTCTTTCTCTCCAACCTTATACTTTAACTATACTAATTCTTATAATCCATACTTCAATTTACTATAGAAAGAATGTTTTGTCGAAAGCTCTACTAGACAATTTATCAAAACAATTTGCAAAGTATACACTACAGCTCTATGGTCCTCTTAACACCATATCCAAAAATAGTCATCCTTCTCTCACTTAATCAACTAGAAAGCCTCTTGGCTATACTTCAACAATAACTAAAAAACTTTACACAACTTTACCAACCCCAAACTAAACTACTTAAAAGCTTTCAAAATTAAATTGCTTCTTAATATGCTGCCAACACACGCATACTTTCATTTGATATATTCTCTTATTTTTATACTTGATAACTGCTTCTTTTGCAACTGTCTAGATACTCCTTCTTACTGGTATACTTTTTCTGACAATACTCTTCTAACTTAAACTATTAACTTCTCAATACATGATATCATTCTTAACTCCGATCTTAATCTTTCTACACATCAACTCCACAACTTCATACATACTATCTTTTCACATCCCTCTTTTAATTTTTCACCCTTATCTCTTTACTCTTATTCTTTTCATTCTATACTCAAAGGTCTTATACCAATACCATTGATCCAGGCCCTAAACTCTTTCAACATCTCATACTCTAATGCTTCTCAACTTATTATACAAATACTTCTTAAAATCTCTGACCAATTATATCACAATATATAGATCTCATACTGCATTAACTTCTCTTATTGGAAAAAAGTAAATCAAATTCCTTCCCAACCTATCTCTAATATAACATCTAATCTATCTATATCTTCTTTACATAAAAGAAATAAAACCAAATATACCTATAATTGCCTTTGTGGCTTTGCTGACCAACTACATTCTGAATCCAATACTTGCTCTCCCCTAGAACAAGTATCTACCAACTTAATATCTGGTCTACTATGTGGATTAGATATAGCATATCTATTAACAATATTCTAACTATTCAAATCTAGATAAGTCTTGACCACTCTAGTAGGTTTAGATCACAGATAATTAGTTTAAGCTTTAGTTTGAGTTTTTAGTTTGAGCTCTTATTCTTGTATATAATTTATATTTATTTGTTATTATACAAATTAAGCTTTTATATCTATATAATTGCTTATATAAATTAACCAATAAAGATATGAGCAAGATCTCACCTTAATACTAAAAAAAAAACTATATTAATAACTTAAATTATAGATAAAACTTTAATAGAAAATGATTTTAGCTATGAAAACCTTAATAATAATAATAAAATAGAATTCTTATCTAATCCTATAATCTCAAAACTTTGAGAGATTATTTATAACTCCTTATAGCACTACTGGCAAGGTTCAGAGAATATTAAGCTAATAGCCACTTTACTAAACCCACAATTAAAGTCATTAAATAGATAGTCTATAGAGATTTGACAAAATATAATTAGTTAGCTATATAATGAATTTCAAACTTGGCGAAGTACAGCAGTAGCTAATAAAACAGAACTTCCTCTTTCTAAAGAAACTGCTACTCTGCATTTTATAATAAAAGTATTTGGCATTAGTAGTAGTAGTAAACAAAAAGTAAAATTAGTAACTATCTAAATAAAATAGTAGTACTAATTTTATTTAAATCTACTAATGTTTATAAATTGTGATATAAAAATTAACATTTTTTTTCTATTTTAAGCAAAATAGCCTATAAATACTTATTAATCTCTGCTACTTCAGTTTTTAGTGAGCATTTTTTTTCTGATATAGAGAATCAAATCACTTCTGAAAAAAATTGATTATCATCTAAAATTATAAGTAAAACAATATTTGTTAAGTGTAATTGTTTGTATTATAAAGTTTAAAAATGAGTATTAATAAACTAATAAAGAAGTAAAATTATTATAATAAACTATTAGCCTTTATAGTTTTGTAATCTAATTAATATTAACTATAAGTACTCTTAATTCATCTTAATTTGTCTTGAACTTTTAATCTCTCTAACTATATATATTAATAAAATTTGAAAATAAATATTAATAAACTAATAAAAAAATAATATTGTTATAATGAACCACTAGCTTTATAGTTTTATAAACTAATTAATATTAATCTTAATCAAGCATAAGTATTTTTGATTCGCTTTGATCTGTTTTGAACACTCTTCTAATCTCTCTAGTATTAAGCTTATAGTCAATTAGAGCACAAAATTCTATTGTAAAATACTAATTAGTTAAATTGACTTCTGGAGTAGTTTTAAAACAGCCAGAATTTTATAATAATAAATTTTATTTACTAAAAAAAAAGCAGATAAATTACTCAAAAATTTTGTGTTTTGTTAATTAGAGTTTTGAAATATTAACTATCTAAGTTTTTTTTATTTGACCTGAATAACCCAATAGATAACCTGGGTGGTGCTTTTTTTTTATTTAACCTGGGTAACCCAACAGGTGATCTGTTAGATAACCTAGGTGGTGTCTTTTTTTTTAACTGATCTATTTCACTTATAGATGCCACAAAAATAGGTTTTTAAAAAAAGCCTATTTCATCTTCATTAGAGTAAATTAAAATTTTTTATAAGAAAGAGCAAATCTAATTTATATAATTATATTCTTTATAATTTTATCTATTTAAAAAAAGTATCAAAAAATTTTATCTTTTAAGTAAAAGTAAGTCAAAACAATTTTGTCTTTAAATTTTAATTTTGGAGTTTAAAGCCTAAAATAATTTCATTCTTATTTATAATTTCACCTATATGGTATATTGCTTACTTATTAAGTAACTCAAGTAAAGATTTTTTAGATGAATTAATTTACTAGTTTAAATGCTATACTGCAATATGTACTTTTCTTTAAATAAAATACTATTAAATATTTTTTTAAATTTGACTCTGTTTGATTAGTACATATAACAACTATGAAAAATAAATTGTCAGGTCTAGGTTTTATTCAAATTAAGGCTGATCAAAGTTGATTATTAGATTAACATCAATATTTTTGGCTTAGACATAAGATAGAGAAGAAAATTTAAACAAACATATAGATTTTTAAAAATATTTAATTAGATCTTATTAGTTAATCTTAATCATATAATAATAAGATTTATGCACTGTGATTGGCTATTTAATTTTCAAAAAGTGTAAAGAAGTTCAAATAACCGCAATTCAATATTTTTTTTATATTAATTTTTTTTTTTTTAACCTTTGATAGTCTTGCCAACTTTGCACAAACTTTATTAGAATAAACAAAAAAAATATATCTCTCTAGATACAGGACCAATATATATCTGAAATCCAAGTTTGATATCACCCAGCTGTATAAAACATGCCTAGCTGCGACTTGTTACACTAAAATCAAAATGAATTAGAAGACTTTATTAGCCTATCTCAAGCTTAAAACCCTTCAAATTCCTTTCTTTACTGAAATCAAAAAGAAAAAAGTTCTGTATCAACAATATAGACCAAATATTATAAATAAAATAAAGTAATATAGAAAAAAAAACAACTAATATAAAAAGAAAAATTATAAAGAAATAATAATAGAGAACCAATAAATATAAAAAAAAAAACAAAGAGCTAAGTTCAAAACAAGCTAACAAAGTAAGGGTACTACTATCAAGTAGCAAAAAAAAAGTAAAAAAAAAAAAAAAACTAACAAAGACAAAATGCACTATTATAACCCATACTAGGCTTGTAAAAAATTTTATAGCAAATACAATATTTTTATATCTCTAAATGCAAAGTAAAACTAAGCTAAAATACTTTCTAACTCAACAAATCCTATCAATTACTACAAAGAATCTAGTTCTTGATAATTACATAGAGTAGCAATATATTTGTTTTCTAACTGAAAATGTGGTTGCAATCTACTGGTTTGTCCAAATTTGGAAAAAGTAAACAATGCCAATCTTTTGATGGTGATAAGCTGTTTTGTCTACTTTTTTTAAAAATTTTGTTGAAACCACAAGTGGGTGAGTATAGATCTAGTACTTTTCTTAAAAGAGAGTATATATTTTTTTAAAAGTAGTAAAACAAGTAGATCTGAGTACACTACTGATATTCTTTTTGATAAGTAATAAACTCTGAACTTGTTAGCAAGTAGCATATGAAAACTACTTCTAAATAACAAGTGCTATCCCTATAGTGAGTAATAAGCTCTAAACCTATTTTTTTTATATTAATTTATTCTATTTATTTTATTATTATTATTATTATTATGTTATTATTATTTATTATTTATATAATAAAGTTGAAACAATACAAAAAATTAATATTAAACAACTCTTCTTGACAATCCCTTGTACCAAAATCATAACAAATTTTTTTTTCAAAAAAACAGTAAACTATGGTAGAAAAGAAGGAAATAAGACTAGTCAAAACTATAAACCGGCACCTGTTATTTAGAGATAGTTCTCATATACTACTTGCTAACAGGTCTAAAGCTTATCACTCACTGTGGGGATGGCACTTGTTATTTAAAAGTAGTTCTTATATGCTACTTGCTAACAAGTTCAGGGTTTATCATCTACCGACAAGAATACCAGTAGTACACTTGGCTCTATATGTCTTATTGGCTTTGGAAAAAATATACACTCTTTTAAGAAAAGTACAAGAGCTATATTCTACACTATCACCCACTTACTTTTCCAACAAATTTTCTGCAAAAAGTGGGCAAAACAGCTTACCCCTGTCAAAAGATCAGCATTGTTTACTCCATACAAATTGGAACATCACAGTAGATTGCAACCACATGTTTTGTTTATTGATGAATACGGCGCTACTCCATGTGACAAGACCTCTATCTAATAAGCTACACACGAATGTTCGGATAGTCAGAAAGAAATTTTCTGTTAAGGTATAGCTTTACAGTAGAGATATACAAATGTTGTATTTGATATATAATTTTTAAGCCTAGTATAGGTTATAATAGTGTCATTGAGATTGTGTTCATTTCTTTTTTCTTTTATGTTTTTTTCAACTTTTTCTAGTTATAATAGAACAGAGTTTAGATTCTACTTCTTGTTCTCTTTTTTTTTTCTTTTCTTTCTTCTTTTTGATCTTTTTTCTTTGTTTTTCTCTTCTTTTCCCTCTCTTTTCCTAAACTAGCTTTGAGCTTTTAAATTTCTTTTGTAATTATGGCTAGTGAGTTCTCTTCTTGGATAAAAGTAAGGGTTTTACTCTTTCACCTGAATCTAGGTAGAAAAAATTGTGAAGGAAAGAGGATATGATCATGATTGACTGCAAGGTCTAGTCAGTGAACCCCTTCAGCAAGTAGTCCTAACATAGGGGGGAGACAAACTCTTGTTTTGGCAGATTATGGATAGGTACTCATGGTAACTAAACAAGTTGTATTTTAGTTTTAAGATATTAATACCAGAAGTAGTAATAGCATTTGCAAATGTAACTACTTTATTTCTAAATAAAATATGACATGATTGCTAAAAAAAAAAAAAATAAAGTTGAAACAATATATATTGCTAAAAATAAAAATTTCATATCTTGGTGAAATTATATCTGATGCAAATTGTACTAAGTGCAAATTGTATTTATTTATTTAATACCAGGTACAATTTGCACCTAGTTAACTAAATCAAATACAATTTTATATTAAAACAATTTTTTTTTTTACAAAATTTGTTGAAGTTAGTATTTGATATATATATTAGAATAGCAGAAGTTATTTATATATGCAGTAAAGATCAAAAGTATATAAGGTCTATTTTTTTGACTTAATAAAAATCTAACTTAGTATAAATTCTTAACTTTAAAGTTCTGATGCAGAAGTTGGATCTCTTATAATTAAAATCTTTGATCTCAAAGCTATTCTTTATAAATTATTTATAATAAAATTGTTTTTGAATTTGCTTATCCTTATAATCTATTGAAAAATTGCTATTTTTATATTATAAAAATAAAGAGAATCTAATAATTAATAACTAGAACTCTTTTATAAAAAATAAAATAAACTCTGATCAAATATTATTATTATTGCTTAATATTATTGTTTAACTTTTATGACGATTAATTAAAAATTACTAAAGTTTTATAATATATAACTCTGATATAAAAAAAATATTGAAAAATAAATAAAAGATTAAATAAATAGTATTAGATATACAACAAAACAAAAAAAACTCTTTCTATCAATCACTCGTACAAAAATTTTTTTAAAAACTAACTCAACAAAATTTTATTCTTGCAATAATTTATTAAGACAACATTATTTTTTGCTTTAACAAAACTTTTTTTACATATAAAATTATATATAATACCTAAACTTCAAAGAGATAGCTCTTAAATTCTTTAAACTATAGCCCTCCAGGCCAAATATGTTTCTTTGCTGTTCACACAAAATCTAGATTCTAAACTCTATTTCAAAGCATAACACACAGTATTCTACACACTTTTCTCTTTAAAACAAGCTATAATAGACCTCTGTAGCTTTAATATTTACTGAGTTACAAGTAAAACAATTTTTAACTCCATTTACTTTTTCTTTTCTCTTTTACTTTGGAAATTTTCCTTTTTCCAAACAACTAGAGACGTTTTTCATATAACCTAGACCATCCCAGCTGTGCCACCCACATTCTACAATACTCTAAAACCAGTAGTGCTTTCTAAATTACACTAAAATTACCTTATTTTAGTTAATATCATACAATTTTAATACTTGTTTTTTTTTGTAACTTTTATTTATACAATAAGATTCTATTTTGATTTCATATAATATGTGACTATCACATGATTTTTGTGTAATACAAAGCTTCAAAATCCAATCAATAAGTCACGTGTAGTGTTCAAAATTTGTGTTCTCAGAGTTCTTATGAGAACACAATTATAAGTTTGTGAACAGTATAAATTTTTTACTGTTCATTATGAAAAATTTTTTTAAGAACAGCAAAATAATAATATTGTTCTCATAAGTTTATAATGGTTAGCTCCATGATGTCATGCCAAACTGCTGAAACTGATAAAAATGGCTATTTAATTCATTATAACTACTTATTGAAGATATGCTTCATATTTAATATTATATTGGTTTTTTTTTTTTTTTTTTTTTTTTTTTTTTTTTTTTAGCGGGCATAAGTGAGAACATAAATAATATTTTGAGAATATTTATAGCAATAATTCTGTTCTTATGAGAACAGTGTTTGAGTCCAAAATTTCGAACACTAGTCACATGACCTTCATGTAACCTAAAATTAAAACCCCATTTTTATCTGCTCCTAAATAATATACTCTAATATACTTTTGCTCTACTCTTTTTTCAACTTAGAAAAATTTTACAAAAAAATCAATTTTTACTACAAATTCTAAGTTAAATTTACTACTAAACTTCTCTACAACTCCATATTTATATATCTTTTAAAACACAATTTAATATCTCTACTACTTATTTGACTTATTATCTAACAAGAATCCAGATATAGCAGATCTTGACTATTTTTATTCTCACTTTAAAGATAGCTTTGGTCTTGTATTCTTTAAAGATGAAACAGACAACAACATCAAACCAATTCCACCTAAACAAGCCCTAACCACTTGCTTTATCAAATCTACCAGATCTAACAAAGCAATATACTTTTTTTGTGCACCAGCTTCTACTACTATAGTTATATGTCTTTGTAGTAAATACTACACACAATTCATCTCACCAACTAAAACAACTTATTAACACTCTACCAACTTTACTCCAATTGTAATAAGAAAAAAACAAAACCAAAAATCAGCTGAACTTATCAATACTATCTTTGACTCTACTAATAATATCCTATCTTCTCCTACCTCCAAAACATGTTAACACACCTGCTCCAAATGTTCTGAAATTATTATTTGCAAAATTCTAAATAGTATATATTACCCCAATACTACCTATACTATTATTAACAAAAAAGTCTACCACTCTAGCTGCATTGCAAATACCTCAACCTTTGCTGGCTCCTCAACTTCTACTTTAGCTACACCCTCTATCAGACAAGCAAGAAAAGATTTAACTTCAATTTTTTAAGCAACACTATCATCCAAACCTTATACTACTACTACAATACAATCAACTACTTTAACCAATATTAACAAAATAAATACTTTCAATACTTAACCTCCCCAACAACACTCTGCTTAAAAGCCTAACAAAAATACAACCCAACCTCAAACCACTTTTACTAGCAACTCTCTACTTCCTAAATACACATACTCTGTCAAAACTCAACCAAAACCTCAACCTTAACAAAATCCTCTATTCTAAATGATTCAATCTCTAACATCTTTACTACAAATCTAGATTCCTAGCTTAATAGAAATTGATACACCAGAACTTGACCCAACTTTCTCTAAAGATAATACCAT
This sequence comes from Dentiscutata heterogama, assembly GCA_910591775.1. NCBI lineage: Eukaryota > Fungi > Glomeromycota > Glomeromycetes > Diversisporales > Gigasporaceae > Dentiscutata > Dentiscutata heterogama. The sequence goes on along the minus strand of CAJVPU010000464.1, from coordinate 3,391 downwards.
AACCAACTTACTTACTCAAAGAACTATACTTAGCACAAATCTTAATACCTCTAATATCAAACCCTCTATATTCAAATAATCAAAAATTTTTATATCTACTCAATCATAAATTAAAACTGCTAATCTGAACAAACCAACCCCAACAAAACTCCAGTCAATTTAACTATCCAACCAACTCCAACTTCTCATCAAATTAGCACTAACACTAAGGATAGTGACAGATATTACGTAATATTTTTTTACTATACCCTCATCCCCCTCCCCCTCACATAAAAAAATTTTGATTGGCTATTATAAATTTATATATTTAATATAAGATGTTGGAGACCCCCTTCCCTCTTAGGATATTACATAATATTTGTCATTACTCTAATAATACTAACAATTATACTAACAATAACTCTCAAAAACCTTCTAACGATACTATTACTACTAATGATAGCAACAACAATAATAACAATAACACAGAAACCATAGCAACTAATAAATCTAAAGCAAACCCTTTCTTTGACTGGATTGTTTACTTTTCTATTACTGAAGAAATGAAGGATAAAACCAAATCTGAAATACCTATGGCTCTTTAACTTTTTGACTTTCTTAAACTTTATCTTTACAACTTCTATTCTAGTAAAATCCTTAAAGAGGCTAATGACAAAAACCCATATTCACTCCATGCAAACTTCTGCTATCTTATCCATACTATGGCTACCTACCAACCTCAATTTTTTCTAGACTTTATTTACTCAAAAAATCTAAATACTAACTCTAAAGCTTCAATTAACTTTACTATACTCAAAACTACTCTTAAAAACTTAATTCACAAATTTACTACTATTCTTTTCACACAATTCAATTACTATGAAATCTTTGCCTCCACACTTACTATATCTTTATACAAACTTGAAAACAGAATTCAATTCTGCTTTAACCTCACTCATATCTATCTCTATCTCTCCAAAAACTATCAATATATTAACTATACCAAATTTGCTAAAGACTTCAATCTCCAGCCCAAAATCTTTAAGATTACATCACACATTACCTCTATAAACCAAAACAAAGAATATCTCACCATCAAATCTGATAACAAATTTAATATTAATCTCTTATTCAACCTCCCAAAATCACTCTTTCTCTATAAATTTAGTATTTCTTCTCTTAAAAATTCTAAAAAGAATTTTGATGAATAGTTCAAAAACTTCTTTCCAGTCTACCAGTATCAATTCTCCTCAATCGATAAACAAGAAACCTATAACAAACTTCACCATCTTATCAAAAGAGTATTTACTTTCCAACTTAAACAACTCCTTCCTTCTGAATATATCCCTAGCAAACCTTCAAACTCCTTTGAACACCAACTCAAATATACCTGATTTCTTAATTATCACATACTTATATGTATACACAAAGAATATTCTTATGTCCAAAATAACAAACACAATAATTCTGATCTTTGTCAAGCTATCAAACAAGAATTTGACAAGCATTTCTCTATACAAGAATATGAAAACCAACCTATCATTACTATTGACCTCTATCTTCTATACTGGCAATAAATATCTTGCTATATCTCAAAAACCAATTTTTATAAAACTTTAAATAAACTTGCAGATGAAGCTAAATAGCAAATCTGCAAAAAATACTCTACTACATTCAGCCAAGGCCACTGTAACTTTTACTTTTACTAATACCTTCAAGCCTATCAAGATATTGTAGCTGAAAATCATAATATCTCTGACCTTTCTAAAAAACAAGCAATAGACCGAATTGCCCAAGATATTATGTCAACTAACTATCTTGCTAGAGTTACTACTTACTATAACCTTTTCTATATTTAAAATGACAATATCAAATATTCTTTCTTACAAATATCTAAGCATTATCTAACATCCATCTTTCCTGAAGCTGAAAAATTCTTTCTTCCAAATTTAAAATCCAATTTGAAGTCCCTGAAACTGATGATTCTTTGTTTATTAAAAAAGATTCTTTTTTTCTCTAAACCAATCTTCTACAATTAATATGAAAGCAGCCACCACTTCTCTAAAAGATACACTCTTAGTAGTTAGAGAAGGGAATAATGTAAGTAGGCAGGTAGACAAGCCTATTTACCTGGAAGAATCAGATAACAACAGTACTCTAATATCCAACCTGAGTGCTTCTAATTCTTGCAGAATTGTAAAAGCCAGATATACAGTGAGCACAATTGTAGAAGATATTTGAAAAGTTCTATTTACAATCTCTTTCACTCTCTATAAACCTTTCACTTGCTTTAATAAATTCCTTATATCACAAAACCATTCACCTATTTCATTACTCCAAACACTTAACTCTTTTTTTTATATCTACTAACTAACAGCCTATAAAGTAACCTCTAAGACAAAGCTGTTATCTCTATTAAAAATGACTATAGTGAAGCACATATCTATCTTCCTGGTGAACTCTGTTCTCTACCTGACTATACAATTATACTTTATTTAGAAAGTATCTATCTTCATCTGTTTATTCCTTTAAAATCAAATACTTAATATATCCCTAGCCCTAGCACTCTCCACTCACCCCTTAACCTATCAATATATATACACAACATTCGAGGTTTTAATCAAAACCTCAAACAACAAGTTTAAGAACACTATTATCTATTTAACAACTTGGATATTATCTGTCCGACTGAAACCAAACTTGCTAACAACAACATTCTTATCTCCAAACTCCTTAAAACTTCTCACTATATCTACTTTTGGTCTTGTACTAACAGCTCCAAAGCTAGAACTGCTATTATAATATGCAATTTCTTAACTCCTCACATATACAAAACTTCTCTAATTCCTGGTTATGCAATTATAATTGACCTGCTTTTTAAACATGATTTTAAATTCTGTATTATCTCTATATATCTTCCCAGTGACAATGCCCCTATTAGACTTCAAACTCAAAACACTATTATCCAATAGCTACAAGACGCTAGTACTCTTAACCTACTTCCTATTATACTTGAAAACTTTAATACCTCAACCAACAATATCTACTCCTCTTCCATCAAACACAAACTTCTCTAATTCTTTACCTATAATAATATGTATAATCTCACTTCACACACTGCTTCATTCTCTCCTACCTGGCATAGCTTTAAATATAGCAGTGAAATTGATTTTATCTGGGCCTATTATACTATTATAATTTATCTAACTTTCTTTAACATGGATAACTTACACAGCAACTTATTTAGTAACTACAAAATCTTGATCTCTTGCTGGTCCTTTCTTTATACACTACATGGCCAATGTTGACATAAAACTCAGACTTGTAGAAGAGTTTTTTTTTTTTTTTTTTTTTTTTTTTTTTTATTCTTTGACAGTCTTGCTGGTGCTACAATACAAATATTTACATCGTG
>CAJVPU010000463.1:0-17517 GCA_910591775.1 Dentiscutata heterogama | reverse complement strand
AGTATATACACACTTATATGATTATATGCTTTTTTTCTATTAAAATAAGAAAATTTTATGTGCAATCCACACACGCGTACATCGAATTTTTTACACTGCTACTAATATTGTTGAAGCTATGGCAACAGAAATTGAAGATGACCTTATTTTGCAGTAAAACCAATCTTTACTAAAAACAAATAATCCCATTTAGAAGTTATTTTTGCTAATAAAAAAAAACAACAGTCCTATGCAGTCAAAGGCTTGGTAATCTTCAAACAAACTCTTCAAAAGTATATTCCAATTAATATTAAATAAAGCTTCAAGTTAGTCTGACTTCACAATATGCCAATGGGTAAAAAAGAATTTATCTCAGAGAAAATTAAAGAGGCCTTTAGCAATATTGGCAATATTTCTTCTATTAAGCTCTTAGTTTATAAAGGCACCTTTGTTCTTACAGACCAATAGGTAGTAATATTTAAAACAACAGATGATTCTAACCTAACCTTAAGAATTTCTAAATTTATACACATATGCAAACAAAAGGTCACAACTGACTAGAGAGAGGCTTCAAAGCTATATTACTTTTGTGATAAAACAGAGCATATTAAAAAAGAGTATCAGGAATACAAAATATCAATACCTTTAAGAGAATTGCAAAGAGAATGTAAAATGCAAAGAATTTAAGAACGAAAACAAATATAAAGCCAAGAGTAGCCACCTTTGGTACTGAGTATAGAAAACTTATATAATGAAAAATTAAAGAACATCATGATTACTGATATACTAGTAACAAATACAGAAACAGTAAGCTTAGAAACAGATAAAGACATTAATATGGAAACTCAAAAAACCAATATAGCAGAAACTCCCATATTGGTTGTCGCAAAAGTTAAAGTAAAAGTAAAGTTTATAGCTACTAAAACTAAAATAGAGACAAAACCTACAACCACTAAAGCTAGAAATGATAATAGTCAGAAAAGCACAACTAAAGACCCTTTAGTGTTATTCTATAATGAGACCAGTTTAAAAAAGAAGATTGATAATATAGATATAGAAGGTTTTATACTAGTAACATCTAAGAAGAAAACCAAAAACAACTCTAGAAAATCAATCTTAACTACAAATAGAACTAGGTCCGAACTCTTACTTATTACTAAAATAGTTAACAAACTTAAAATTGTAACCTTAAATATTAAAGATCTAAACAACTCAAATAAGGCTCATCAAATACTTACATTACTAAAATCATACTATCTAGATCTGATTATAATCCAGAAAACTAATCTAGAAAACATAAATACAAGAAATTTTTTGCAACAACAATGGGGATTTAGTTTATACTAGTTCTTAAAAATAGCAATACTAGCAGAAAATAGAAATATAACACTAACTAATATAAAAAAAATACACAATGGTCGAATAACAGAAGCAAGTTTCATTTACAAGTATCAAAACTTTCAATTAATCAATGTTTATGCATCTCCTAACGTGGAGGAAAGAATAAGGTTTTTAATAACTGGTTTCTAGAAACAGATGAAAGATATATTACTATTCTTGCAGAGGATTTAAACACAAATCTTAATTCACAAGAAAATAGAATAAGTCAGGTACCAATAGTAAACAACCCTACAAGAAAATTACTTTCAGACTTAATAGTAAAATTTATTGATATTGCCTCAATTACAGCTTACACGAAACCTTTTATAACATATTATCAAGACACACGAGGCGTTCATACAATGGCTACAAGATTTGACTATATCTTTATTAATGCTAACTATAGACATTACTGCAAAAAGATCACAACTCTAGTTTGGTAATTCTGATCACTTAATAGTAGAATGTGAATTATACCTAATTCCTGAAATACCCAAGACCAAACAGTAAAGATTTGATAAAAATAGCCTTAACAACCAACCACTTAAAGAAGAATTGGTTAAGAAAATTAAAAATATTACAGACTTTTCTAAATGGAACCTCTACAAATATAGAATTCAATCTATAATTAGAGCTTACAGACTGCAACCCTCACCAGAAAAAAAAATTCAGAAGCTACAAAAAAAACTAACAAGAACAAACAATAGAATAGCTAGAGAAAGAGAGTCAGAACCCCTTTTAGCAATAAAAAAGTATATGAGTACCTAGTTGTATGAAGAACTCTAAGCTTTTTCAGACAAATAGCAAACTAAATCTAATATGAGGTGGATTGAGAAAGAAGAAAAATTGACAAAATTCTTTTTCTCCTTATACAAGCTTTAAAATAGTTTCTTTACAAATGACAAAATCCAAATTTCAGAACAATACCAAACAAACAGCCCGATTAACAAACTACAATACATAAGAGATGTCTTCTAAAAGATATACAAAGCTAAGGTTAACAACTCAGAAGCTTCAAACTACTTTACCCAAGGTCTAATATAGATTTCTAGAATCCAAAACCAAATGTTAGTAAAACCAATTACTGAAGAGAAAGTTGGCGATATTATAAACCAACTTCCAAATAACAAGTTCTCTAGATCAGATAGTCTTATATATAAATTCTATAAAGGATTTAAGAAAGAAATAATTCTAGTACTTACAGACCTTTTTAATTATTAATTAAAAAATAACTCTTTACCCAAATCATGGACCAAAAGCATCATTTCACTAATCCTAAAAAAATCAAACAATTTCGAAGATTTAGACAACTGGTAACCAATCTTACTTATGAACTGTGATATAAAGATTTTTATGAAAATCTTAGCCAATAGAGTTAATACTATCTGTGAATTAGTCATTGGACTTTTACAACAAACATTCATAAAAGGAAGATCAATTACAAATGCCGCACTCGACATTATTACCGCTATAAGAAATCAAGTAGATCAATCAGCTAAGTATTGGTTATTACTACTTGATTAGCAAAAAGTCTTTTAGAAAAAATAGGTTTCAATATCAAATTCATAAACATTATTAGAAGCTTATTCCACCTCCAAATAGCACATATTGCAGATTTCAGCTTTATGTCAGAACCAATCAAAGTAGAAAGAGGAGTTCAACAAGGGAACCTACTTTCACCTCTTTTATATATTCTAGTACTAAATTCACTTATTTTTAAAATTCAAGAGGAGCTAAATAGAATAAAAATTTCAAATCATTATTTTAAAATTATAGTATATGCTGATGACTTAACAGTAGAGATTGGATCCTAGTTAGATTAGAGGAAACTTTTAACAATATTGCAAAAGTATGAAGTAGTAGCTAATACAAAGATTAATTAAAGAAAATCTTTAATAGTACTACTTACCAATATAGCCAAAATAACAAATCTACCAAATTAAAGTCTATTTAAAGAAATAGAAGACAATACTGTGCTTAGAATTTTAGGCTATGAAGTAGACCCAAAAGGAGTATCTAAAAAAACTTATAGAAAAATCTAACTCAAAAGATTAAACACAAAATTAAAAAAATTTCTAGCAGAAATTTGTCATTTAAAGGAAAAATCTTACTCTCAAAGGCTCTAGTTATCTTCAAAATTTGGTACTTAGCATATCTGCTTCCACCTAAAAGAAAACAACTTGACCAAATTAATACTCTAATTTCTAACTAGATCAAAAATAAATCTAAATTATTTTCTCAATACTTAGCCTTTCAACTAGATTATAACAGAGAAGAGCTAAATGCTCCAGTACTTAAAGATATTCTTGATGCTAGGCTCTGCTCTATTTGGCTAAAACTACTAACAGCTAATAGCCACTAGGCCTGTGTTGAACGATCACTATTAGCACAACATATGCAGAATAAAAGAAAGATCTCAATAATGATAGCTTTAACTAGCTTTACAATTAAACTTAAAAGCTAGCCTGAAAGCTAGCACTCATATATAACAGCCTGAAAAAGGCTTATAGGTATAGTTATGACAATTAATAATTGGCTATAAGAGATTACACAATTAAAACTATGTGACCAATCTGAAAAACAATTTATGGTTAAAAAAGCAATAAAGTTCCTGAGATAGTTCTCTATACAATCTACAGCAACATAATTAACTCCACATAAAGACTCATCGAATTATTTTGGTTGGATAAAAAGCAAAGAAATAATGAATAAGAAAAAAGATATCTTCTGGAAATTACAAAATAAAGCACTTTCACTAGGATATTGACTTATGCATATAGATAAAAACATAAATGAAAGCTACTCTAACTGTCCAGAAAAAAAACAAATACCAGAACACTTTGCATTAAAATATAACATTAGCCAAATAATCTGGAGAATAGGATACCGGTGCCTGGAAAATGCAGTAGCAGACCCAAGCCCACAAAATATGGAGGAAATTTTCACTACACATAATATACTAGACAGTAAAAAATAAGTGATAGCAAAATGGTTACATATTAATTTTATATATAAAATATAGTACTGGTATATACAAGCCAGGTGGGGAAATAATACTATGAATAAAGAAGTAGTTAAAAAGGTAGCAGAAATTAGAATACAAAAAAATCTTATAATCTTGAATAAGATTTGTAAGAGCAAATCAACTAAAGTCATAACCCAATTTCTAAATATAGAAATATAAACTCCTTCTAATTGTAAATAATCTTATGTATTTATATATTCAATAAAGCATGCCAATTCGCGTTTTATAAAATAAAATAAAATAAAATAAAATAAAATAAAAAAAAAAAAAAATTAAAATTAGAATTAAGAGTTTTTTAGTTAAACTAAAATTTTTGTTATAATTTTAATTATTAATACACTTCTATATAAATAATTTTTTTTTTTTTTTTGCTTTATTAAAATTATAGTAGTATTACTAATTTATTAAAAATAGTATTTTTGATTATAAAGCCAATATTATTAATATATATTGTTTTTTTAATTTTGGCTAATCGGTATTTAAAAATCGATACTATATACTGTATGTATTATATGTATATATTTTGGCTTTTAAAAGTTTATTAAATATTTTTTATTCTTTAAAACTGCATACAGTATTATAATTTTAACATAAAACTATACAGTATTTTAAAAGGATTTATATGGAAGTTTAAATTCAGTGAATAGAAATCGAATGATCCGACGAACTCTATTTGGTAGATAACATCCTATTAGGCACGATTACTATTTTTACTGTCAAACAAATTACACTTTGCATAGATCTGTGAAACGTTACACTATTAACAGATTTTGTATATAATTCTTAACTACCAGCTATTGCTGTATTGTGCCTATTAGAACGAAATGGATCCAAATAATTTGCCAGCAGGATGGACATCTCATTATGATCCAAATAGCAAAAACTATTATTATATCAGTGAGTAGTTTATAAGAGTCAAGAAAGTTGAAAATTTGATTATTGTGTTTAGAAAAAAATGATGATTAGTATATCCAAAGGACGTTAACCATTTTTATTCATATAGATCAGGCGACAGGAGTTTCTCAATGGCAACATCCCGGACAGTCACCTGGGCAATACGCACCTCCATCTCAACCTCAACCGCAATCTCAATCGCAACCTCAACCTCAATCTCAACCTCAATCTCAATCTCAAACACAACAATTCCATAGACAGGATTCATATCCTATGCCAAGTCCTCAAACACCGCAACTCCATAGACAGGATTCATATCCTATGCCGAGTTCTCAAACGCCACAGCAGCCGCAACAACCACAACAACCAACCTACAATGCACCACCACCTCAATATAATCAATCACAACCGGTAAATTATGGACAAGCACCACAAACATATAGTTATCCTGGGCAATACCAACCACCCTCTAGCGGGCAATATCAAGCACCACCGAGTGGGCAATACCAACCACCGCCGGGTGGGCAATACCAACCACCGCCGAGTGGGCAATACCAACCACCGCCGAGTGGGCAATACCAACCACCACCGAGTGGGCAATACCAACCACCACCGAGTGGGCAATACCAACCGCCACCGAGTGGGCAATACCAACCGCCACCTAGCGGACAATATCAGCCACCACCACCTGGACAATATCAACCACCGCTCACAGGACAATACCAGTCACCGCCTACAAGTCAAGGCGACAAAGGCGACAAAAAGGGTCTGTTTGATAAGGTTGATGCTTCAAAGTTAGCATTAGGAGTTGGAGGCATGTGATTTTTTTTTTTTACCAAATGAATGATATTTAGTTTATCAAATTTTTAGCTAATACATCTTTAAAAACGTAACAGGTGGTGCACTTGGAGCTGCAGCCTTAGGATATTTGGTAAGAATATATATATATATATATTTAATGACGGAAAGAAATCCAAGTTTTTTCTGGTTTTACAATAATAATGAATTATAAAAAGATAATTCAAAAAAAAAGGATTTCACTCTCTTGTATTATTTACACATTTAAACTGGAAGTTTTTTTAAATTAATCATTTACAAATTATAATTATTTAGGGACATTCACTTTTGTCGCATCATGAACACGATAAACATAAACATGGTCATGGTCATGATCACCACCATAACCATCATCACCACCGAGAATTGTGAAAGGTTGAAATCTCATCCAAAAAAGTTCATTAATAGTTAAAATTTTTTAGCTTTTTATAAAGAATTTATAAACTAACAAAACGATGTTAACAAATAACAGTAAATTATGCGATATAAAAATAAGAGCGTGATTTATAACTGCGGTTATCGTTATCATACAGTTGTTGTTATAATAATAAAATAAATGGATACCCAGTAGGACCGTGAAAGGTGCACCAAATCAGGATTTAACTTTGATCCCCTTTAAATTTTTTTTTTTGAACTTTCTCAATAACTACGTGATCAAATTCGGTAAAGATTTATTATTTTAATTCCGTACCTTTAAAAATTTATTGAATTTGATATAATGATAATGAGAAACATTCAAATATCTTAGGGAAAAACCCCCGATTATTCGATATTTACCTGACAAAACTAGATTTTAATTCTATGAATTCATAGAATTAAAATAAAAAATTTTATCGGTTTGATTGGGTAAACATTGAGTAATCTTGTCCAAAGGTCAAAAGTTAAACATCTATAAAAAAAAGAGCTGCGGCCAAATTTTTTTCTAATTTTAAATGATTATAATTCTGCAAACTTGTAGAATTAAATAAATTTTTCATCGATTTGATTGATGGCTATCAAGAAATTTTCATTTTAGTTTTTTTTTTAAAAAAAAGAAATTTTTTATCTAAACCTTAGAGTTCTTAAATATCTAATCAACGATGAAATTTTTTAATTCTGTAAACTCGTAGAATGAAAATAAAAATCAAATTTGGTTAGATGACTATTGAGGAATCTTTATTTAAAGATTAAGAAAAAGCCGATTTTCTATTTAATTCTAAAAAAAAAAAAAAACCAATCATTGGTGCATCTTGCCTGTTATTTTGCATACTATGTATGGCAAATTTGTCAGCATTACATATCGATATATATTGAAATGAATTGAAAGAACATATCGATATACTGTAGTAATATAATTTGTAAATCGTAACATATATTGAAATGAATTGAAAGAAAGATATATATCGATATATATATATACTATAGTAATTGTAAATCATGACAAAAATTTACAAGAATTAGAGAATTTTTTGCTGATATATAACTTATATTTGTATATAATAGAGATTACAGGTACCATACCATACAGGTCTTGTTATTTAATTTGTAGTAGATCCTGAAACAGCCCACTTTGAATTTGATCTCATTTGTGGATGTAAAGCTTCATTGGTAATCTAGCTACAGCAGGATAGCATCAAGCATATAACGTAAATATTTGTTAAAATTAGGTTGTTTTAGTACCTACCATATCACGTGCCTTGATTAGCTGTGGGGGCGGGAATGTTTAAACTTAGGTATAAGGTGTAATACAGTATATATATATATATAATATATATATATATAATATCAGATATGCAATTTAAGTTAAAAATTAACGCAGTTTATCTTGATAAAGTTCTTATTTTAAAGAGATATTTTAAGTTTCTTGCATTTTAAAGTAATGGCTAACTAGTTTATTGGATCATTCGATTGTTATGTCCAGATGATTGACCATCAATCTACCAAACAAAGAATAAAATTTGTTCACAAGGTTATCGGACTTTCTTTTAAGCAAATGAAACATTTCAAAAGAAGAATCGTTAATCAATGTTTAACAAATAAAAATTGTCATACTGTACTATGATCTAGATGTGACGCATTTTTGTTATTAAATTGTTATGTATATAAACTTACGACTTTTTCCTTTCTATCATAAAGTCTTTTTATTATAAACCATAAGTTTTATCCATTAAATTAAAATATATGTAAAACAGTTATCATAACTGATTATCATTAATGAAATTATTATTTAAATTTTCTATTCCTACCTTACAATTTCAATTTTCTCCTTCTCCCCCTAAGAAAAATTCTGTTGAAACTCTTTATCCAAGTCTATCTCGAGCTGCTACTGCAAGAGGTGCCGCTGCTCGTCATAGTATAATGTCTACTGAGTCGAATAATGAAGTAAGCTCTTGGTCCTCACTTGACGATCCAGCACCTGTTGACATTAAAGAAATTATACCTTTGACCGCTCTTTGCCCTGAACAAGAAATTCACAGGGCTGCCTTTAAAATTCTACAACAATGTATTGACTTTATAAAGAATTTACCTAAAGATGATTGTTATGTATTTGAAAGTAAGGTTGTTCCTCCAAGTACTATTGGAAAACACGTTAGGTATTTATTTTATCTTTTTTTTCTATAATTATGAGACTTCCTCATTCAATTCAATATCAAGTATTATTAATCTATATATTTTATTATTTAAGACACATGTATGATCATTTTCGTTTGTTACTTGAATCAAAGCCTTTAGTATCAAAAAGAGCTTCTGTCGAAGATATAGAATATAATGATTATGATTCAGTAGAAACGATTAATGAATCGCATAATTGGAATGTTGATTACGATCGTAGAGAACATGATGTATGTTATAAGTTTTAATACTGTATATCAAATTTAATGTATAATGTATGTTTTAATACAGTATTTTTGACAAATCACGTGACCATGCACACTATAGGTTCCAATAGAATTATCACGTACAACTGCTATAAAACAACTTATGAAATTACAATCAACTCTTCTTAGTGATTGTACGTCCGTACCATTAAATACTGTTATAGATGTAAGCGCTATAGTTGACGTTGAGATGTTAGATGGTTCTCTAACTTTACAATCTACATATGGTAGAGAATTATGGTTTTGCTGTCATCATGCAGTAAGTTTTATTAATTACTATTTGACTGTTATTTGATTATTATTTTTATTAAATAATTCTAATTCATTTAATTTTCATTTTCATATAATCTTTTTTTTTTTTTTTTAGTTTCATCATTATGCTCTTATCAAAGCCATATGTATAGAGCAAAATATTCCATGTCCACAAGATTTTGGTCTTGCACCTTCCACAATCAAAAATGCTGGGTTACCTGGAAATTTTGTAGAGAAATAATATTAGTACCATATAGATGCCCAGGAGTGTAATTTCAAATTTTGGCTCGTATAAAGAATATGAAGAATATAAAGAATATAAAGAAGGCTTATACAGGTCAAACTTTGAAATTACATCTGGTATATATATTAGGATTGTATAAGAAAATTGTCATTTCGGTTTAAAAGATTTAACATAGATAGATGTTTAATGATTGATATTATTTGTACACATACATTGAATTCATTACTGTATTGTATTCATTAGTATGTATCATTAGTGTATATTCTTGTACAAAATAAAAAAAAAAAAAGAAGTTGATTACAAAAATTATTCAATTCTTTGCACCTGGTTAATTATCTTACAATTATTATCAAACTCATGGTTTATTTCAATTATTCAATTTCTGGTTAATTTACAATAGTATCCAAATATTATAAATATTATTCTCGGTTAAGATTTACAATATAATCCTGGTTAAATTTATCCAATTTCATTTTAAATTGGCAATAATGCAAATTAAATTCTCTATTGTTCAATTGTTACTCAACTTATCAATACCATGGAAACTTTGGAAACTTTAAAAAGAACAATATTTGGTGTTTAACGATGAAGGCAAAAAAATAAAGTTTAATCGTTGTTGTACAAAAAAAAAGCCTCTTACCATTGACATTTAATTTACTAATACTGTAATTACCCAAAAAAAAAAGTTATTGAATGTTTTTTTTTTGCTAAAACAAATAAACTTTAGTTATAATGCTACCTTAAAATATTGTTACATATGTATGTACGTAACGCCCCGGGGCGTTAAATTGAGTCATGTAATTTAAAGAGAACCAATAATTAATTTAGCCAAAGATTTTTATAGTGAATCAAATTCGGTTAAATTAATTAATTCTCTTTAAACTCTGTGTCTCTAAATTACGCCCCGGAATGTTGTTTCGCACAAATACGGTATATATATAGATCTATAGATAGGCTAATATAAATTTTAAAGCCTACTCGGTTACTATATATGCACTATTAGTTAATGATACAGTTATATAAAAAAAAAAAATTTAATTATTTAATGTATAATTCTACAGTAGTTAATAACGATAAGTTTAAAATTTTCAATTTCACAAAATAAAAATGTACGCACGTACGCCTCCTGTTAATACAATGAATGAATGAATACCTGATATTAATTGATTATTCATCCCCAATTATTCTATATATATATATATATATTTCATAATTAATGAAATATACAATAGTTTACAAAATAATAAAATCTAAATAAATCTAACTCATTGAACTGACTCACTTGAACTAACATATTTGAACCGACATGCTTGTTTAAACTGACATATCGATATTGAACTGTTATGTTTGTTTAAACTGACATATTGCTAACACATTTAAACTGACACGTTGAAAATGACACGTTACGTAAAAATAACACGTTCAAAATAGCACGTTCAAAACTGATGCATTGAATTAACGCATTGAACAAACATATACTAATACATTAATAGATACTTAACCAGTAAGTAAAGATTTTATTTGTGTTTGTGATTTCGAATTGATTCGCAATTATTAGAAAATATTTCTTTTTTTTAAATCTTAAAAAAACACCAAAAACTAAATTGTAAAAGATTCTATATACAAAAAAAAAAAAAGGAGTTCAAAAAAATTTTATCAATATTTACAAGAAAATTTTATTTAGAATAAAAGCTTTAAAAGGGAAAATTATGTTACTAAGTGTGTTTATTGTGATTCTGCAAAGAAAAATAACCAAAAATTTGATTAGGAAAAAAATATGTAACGATTTCTTAGAATTGCTTATTTTTTTTAAAAGTTATGTGTGCGTGCTTTTTGCACAAAAAAAAATACCATATGAAAATTGTTCTATAAGTTGAAATTTTGATAAATCGATATTTGTTTAAATTTTTTTTTGCAAATCGCATTTGTGAAATGTAATTTCTTTTAACGAAATGTGTGCATAGAAAATGATGGATATATATATATGTATATAAAATACATATATATGAATGATATGATTTATATATAATGTATAATATTATAGTCCTAAAGTTATAGGGGAAACGAATGCTAAAATATGCAATCAGTTTGAAGGATATGATCATCCATTATAAGGTCACCACATTTCAAACTGATTCCCAAGTCATGATTAAAACACTTAATCAAGTCAGGTTGACTATTTGCTAATGTGGACAGAGAAGACGAAGATCTCGTTGAAGAAGAGAAACAACGGTCATAATCGACTAAAAATTCTGAAGGAGGAGTGGAGAAATCCATCTCACTATTCATTGAATACCAAGAACAAGCAGTAGCCGAGGAACTCGAGGATGAATAGTTACGTATCTCACGTGGAGCAACAGGTGATATTGGCATATCACAGATATTCATAAACTCATCATCTTGTTGAGTAGTCTTTACATCATCTTCGGATACAGTAAACTTTTCACAAGCCAATATACGTTCTTTAAGTTCTTCTAATGTTATACGCTTTTCAGGATTAGGGTTAAAAATGTCCTTTAAAATATCATTTAACTCATCCGAAAGTGGAAGTATAGTCTTTAGAAAATCGCGATCTTGAAGATACATGGAAAAGGTTTCATCACGAAGACAAGCTTGCTTCCACGGATTACGACCGCAAGTAATATTAATTAAAATAACACCTAAAGACCAAACATCATTAGGAGCAGTTGCGTAACCTCGCACTTGTTTATGAAGACCACCTTGACATTCTAAATAATTTAATTATTATAATTAGTTTAAAATAATATTAAAAATAAGGGTAGTAGATTTTAAATATTTATAAAAAAAAGCTTACCAGGACTCATATAAAAGGTAGAACCACAACCGAAATCTTTTGACCAGACATCAGTAGTAGCTAAACCAAAGTCAGCAAGTTTAACAGTTCTTCCACCATCAAAAACAAGAATGTTTTCAGGTTTTAGATCACGATGATAGATACCGTTGTAATGAGAATATTGAACAGCATCCAGAATTTGAACGAAAACTTGTTTGATAAGATGGTCATTTCCAAGATAACCACCTTTTTCGGTAATCATAGAGAATAGATCACCTTCAGGACAATATTCGAGAACAACATTCAAGGAATCGTCAGTATCAATAACATTTTCCAAACTTATTATGTTTGGATGACCGGAAACCTGAGCATGAAGGTTTATCTCAGTTGCATGTAATCTTCGCTGTCTCGCATCTAAATTATTCTTTGGCATACATTTTACAGCATAAACGCGTCGATTGACATGCTTTGCAGAGTAGACCACACCGTAAGCACCTATACCAAGGATACTAGTTAACTCTAAACGGTCATTATCGATGAATTTACCGATAAGTTCATTAGGATCGAAACAATTTTCTATTAATGTGGTCATTATTTTCAAATAAGTCAGAAGATGAATCTAGTGTATGATTAAATCTAAGGTAAAATGATGGTGATTATTATTATTAATAAACTAAGTACTATAATTAAATCAAGGGGGATTAAATGATTGAATAGGATTTTTTTTTTTTTGTTTCCTTTTAGATATACATTTATCTTTTAAAGAACTTAGGGTAATATATCAATCAGTTGAGCCTGCAAACATTCAAGAAGGACGGATTAAGGATTTCCGTTTCTCTTGAAATAAAATCACCCTGAATTTAATTAAGTAATTATTTTAATATCAGAGGGAATGGAAAGTTTTTAAAATATAATGATAAACGGTTAATTAAAAAGAATTTTTTACAAGAAATAATTGCATTTATATGATTTATTTGATTTGATCGAACCGCGCAAAGTAAAATGTTGAAAGCACGTGAAATTGCTCAAATTAAAAAGAGAAGCATCCAAACGACAAAGAAAAAAAAAAATTATCTTTATGGGGAAATGACAAAGAAGAATTTGTCAGTAAGTAAAAAAAAAAAATAATAATAAACGGCAACAAAAGGTTTTTATATATAAGATTTTCAATGAAGGGATCTGGATCTAGGGGTTTACAAAGTAACAGGTGGGAACAATATGAAGTTACAAAGCAATATATATTACTATAATGTAAAATATAGTTAAACGTATAAAAAAAATATATATATATAATGAATATAATGTTTGTATATATTTAGAATATATATTGTATATATATGTATATATATATTTTAAATATTGAAATACAGAAAATAATGTAAGAAACCGGCTATTTAATCATGTGATACAAAGCCACACTATCTTTAGTAAGTGATTGCGTCAATGTTTACATCAACATAATTTAAGACAATTTGTACATCAAAAACTTTTCGAAACGAAAGGTAAATAACATCACACCATATATCTCTAATTCTGTGCTTTTGAAACTTTGAAATTTTTTAAGGTAATCTGATGCGTTTTCGAATACTTTATTAAATTTAGTACGTAGATTAATAGATTCCCATGCAAGTAAAAGAAAGACTATTCCCAAAATCGATCATTTTCATAAGAATAGACATTAGTAACTCTTCTCAAGAAACAATACAGTAATAGATTCAAAAGATAAGTAAAATCAAACGCGTATACGTATTTTATCTTGTGTCAAACTTATTTTTTTTTCTGTAAATATTATTTTTTTCTGTGGGGAAAAAAACATTTGTGTGTAGTGAATAATAATGTGATATGATCTAAGCATTTTATTACTATATTTTTTTCCAGATCAGGATTAGAGTCGTCAGAGTTTATAGTCAGACGATCTTTTGTGACTATTATTATATTATGAAAAGAGTTGATATAGATGGATTTTCCATCGCTCAGTTCTCAATTTGTTCTCACGCTTTTTAGATAATTTAAAGATGTTCTTTTTTAGGTATCAAATATTTCTTTTTCTGTCATGCTGGTTAAAATACGTGTCATTACTGTATGTTAAAGGTCATTTGATGTTCATGAATACAACTAATTCGTCATTATACATCAAAATAGTTGATAGATGTTACATTTGACAGACTATGTACGTACGTAAGTACGTACATAAGTACGTACATACGTATGACTGTATGATGCACAGTGCAATTATGCACCAAAATAAATGCCGGTTTGTAAAATCTAGAATAGATTAACAAACACCCCCCACACCTTTACAATGTAATACTATAGTAAACTTTTTTCTGTACATGCGTTTTTTTTTTCTTTGATAAACTCTTTGATTGGATCTATACTTTATTAGTCACCCTGCATTTTAGAACAATTATCTTAAAAAGCCTGTTATTCTTTAGACGTTAAATTTTTATCCTGCTTTCTAAATTCTTTGCCAAACCTCTTTTCTTGAAATTTGTTGGAGTCATTTATCATTGTCTCTGTTTTTTTGTCACCCGAGATTTATTACTATTTACCAAACTTGGATATGATTCAAAAAAATCTATTCTTATTTAGATTTTATTATTAGTACAATGTCATTTATCGATGATTGATCTTCGGCCTGCTGACCTACGTATGCACGTACGTATGTATGTATATACTTATTCTGATTATTATTATTATTAAATATGAATCACCCGAGATTTCATTTTTAGCAAAGCAGTATATAGAAGAAAATAAAAATCATGATAGCTTATCACCTTATACCTTATACCTTATCACTTTATTATAATGGCATGCTTGTATCTCAAAACTCACCATAAAAATTAGTAATGCCTTAAAAGAAAAAAAAAACTCTATCCTTATTTAACCAATCATTTGATGCAATATATATATATTTTTTGCTCATACTTTGTAAAGCCATCCACATGAATAATGCCTCTTCAAGATTGGATTCACGTTTCACATTTACGATAGGTGCATTTGGATTAATTACCAACCTTTTTTTCTTTAGTTTGTAATATCTCCATCTAGATTGGAATTATTTATTGTCAATATCTTACGTTTTTGGTTTTTTCTCATCAAGTTTATTTTTCTATTTTGGTCTTTTGAAAAACACTCTTTACCACTGTAGTTTGTATATTATTAAACAATATGTGAATTTTCATTTTTACTTCAAAAAATATGGCTGAATACGCATTTCCATGCAGGGGCACATTTTTTTTATAAAAAAGTAAGTTTTTGATAAGAGTTTAATGTATACAAAGAATACCGATGATTATTACCTTTTTTTCATTTTATAATCATGTTTATCTTGTCCAAATCTTATTCAATTATAAACTTCTAGAACTTTTTTTATAATCGGTCGGATATTTATTAATTGTTTCTTTATTTATCTGTATACTGTGGCGGTCGAAATGTATCACTTAAATTTACTACGTATTTCTTTTTTTTCCGATAAAATAACGCAAAAAAGAATATTATATATACCAGTATGGCTAACCAATGAGATTTTGTATCACATTATAATAATTTAATAATGAACAACGACTTTTTTAGAGTTAAGGCATATACAATATATATATATATATATAATGTTAGTATAAAGCAAAAATTGCTGTATATACAATGTTTTTTAATAAGTATGGATTTTTAATTATTTGAATTATTTGAATTAGAAGTTTGAAAAATACTGTATACAGTATAGAAATTTTACTAATATGCTATATAAAGTAAGCAGTGAAATTGTATAAATTTTATAAAAATTAGTTATTTTTAAAATTTTGTTATGAGAACCAAAAAACTAATTTTATATGGCCTAAATTAAATTTTTTTAAAAAAATATTAATATTTGGACGATGTTAATGCTCACCAGAGATGAAATTCACCGGGGATGCTGTATCTTAAAAACGTACTAAGTAATTAAAGTTAAAGAATCTACTGTAAGTGATCAAGACCTCTGAAAACCTTACAAAAACTAAAATCAGGACCTTATATATATCTAATATAGATCAGTTATATAAACCTCTTTTACCCTAACCCTAAAAACTCTTATTGTAGAATGTGAATTTTACCACTAGTAAATATTAAATAAATTCTAATATTTCAAAATTTTAATTATAAACAGCTTTTGAGATTTTAGCAAAAAAATATTGTACTGTATTTTTTATATAAAATATATAACTTAAATTAATTTTTTTGGTTTATATATACAGTATACATATTGTATAAATCAATTTTATATAATAAAATCACCCCCTATTAATTAATAAAAATTATTAGCCAAAAAAAAATTATTATTAATCAAAAAAAAAACAATACGTATACGTATAGTATATACAGTATGCTTATTTAAAAATTGCAAAATTAGCGACACATTTTGCATGCACTGCCACAAAAATATCTGCACCTCTCACCCTGATCGAGCAATTTTACCGTTCATCACTGATTTGTATGAATTATAAAATCTATGCGTGCCGTGTGAATTTTTTAAATCGTTCTCGGGAAGAAAAAAAAATCCAAATTTAAGTATATCTTTGTTAGTAGTTCATAGTTGTAAATTCTTCGGGTTACCTTTCTACGTATCTGCGTTGCGTTCGACTTCCCGCATTAAAATGCAGAGAGAAAATTCATTCTAGAACAGAAGATTGCATTCAAAAAGAAATTTTCTATCACCAATCTAATAACTTCCAGTACTGCAGTAGTAATTTCCAGAGGATACAATCTCAGATAAAGCATTAAAAAAGTGGTTTGTCTCTAGATTGATGCCCTGATGAACTGTATTAAGTCCAGTTTTAAAATTGGACTGGACTGGAACTAAGTTCAGCTCTACCATAGTCCAGTTTTCACATGATCGAAATAATAAAAATTTCACTGGATGTAGTTAGTCTTAGATGCACGTACTGATTGGTAGATGAGTATATAAAGAATATACTATATAACTGCTAATCAAATTCCAGTTCCAATTAATATAGTTCCACTGGACGGTTCAGTGGATAGGGATGTTAACCGGTCCCACAATAATTGTCAGCCGACTTTGAGCAAGATTTATAAAAAATTGGCATTTTTAACCAATAAATAAAGTCAGAAAAATAATTTTTCTGTTACATTTTCTAATATAGGTTTATCGGTTTTTGCATTAGTTTTTGAGTAGTTTTGATGGGACCGAACAGTGTGGAGAAAATTTAGCTAATCGGTCCTTAATCGGTCCCATTTAAATTACGCAATAACTAATGCA
>CAJVPU010000462.1:0-17537 GCA_910591775.1 Dentiscutata heterogama | reverse complement strand
CTAATTTCCGGCCGGAATTAACTTTTTGACTTTTTCATTACAAAAATAGAAATTTTTATAAAATAAGCCCGCATTATGGGAAAATTGGCCCAGGAACAATTTTCACTTAATAGACGGCTGCGATTTCATTGAGTAATTCCGGCCTAATTTTTTGATCGTCGCCCTTAGCCAATCAAAATTGAGAATCTGCCGTACCATTTTATTGGTTAATTTTTAAAACAATGCTGCGGCCAAATTTTGGGTTGAACTTTAAACGAAGATTTTTCAATAATCACCTATTTAAATTCGATAAAAAAAAATTTATTTTAATTCTATAGATTGATAGAGTTAAAATAAATAAAAATTTCATCATGTTTATACTTATGGTTGTTGAGAAATCTTCATTTAAAGGTTTAAAAAAGATAACTTTTCACGATTTTAGCATATTTTTTCTCTAAGATATTTGAGTTTTTTTTACACTTTATCGATAGTTTTCCGATGACCGTTAAATAAATTCAGTAAACTTTTTTATTTTGATTCTACAGAAATATAGAATTAAAATAAAAAAATTTCACTAAATTTGACCAAGTAGTTATTGAGAAACCTTCGCTAGAAGTTTTTAAAAATTTTTATAATAACCAATCATAATTAAGGATTCAAGTGGGGTAGTTAAGTAAGGGTAAGTATTAGGGTATAATTTGGCTAATTAATGTTGATCAGTTAATGCTGGCCAAAAAATCGACATTTGAGGCAAACATAATCTGAGGCACAACATTTTTTTTTGAATAAACTTTATTCAAGTACATTAATATCACTGATTACTTCCTTACACTTTCTAATATCTTCAATAGAAATATTATTAATAGAGATAATTTCATTTGCTGTTACGAGTTCAAGTGGTTAATATAACCAATGAATTTGCTAGTATAAATTGTACTATCTTCTATATTGTTAAAGTTATTATTTTCGATCACCATTTCATTATCAGATTTTAAAAATTCAGTTAAAATATCGGTATTATTTTTCCAATTTAAAATAATTTCATGAATTTCCATGGCTGACGGTCGTTTTTCTGGATCTTTATCCCAACACTTCTTCAAAAGATTTACATAGCATGGTGCTGTGCCTTTAATAATAGTTGGTCTTAATTCGTTTAAACAAATTTCTGTAGCTAAGCTCATGTCAATATCATTATAGTCGGAAAATACAATATTTCCTGAAGAAATCTCCCACATAATCATTCCGAAAGAATAAATATCTGATGCTTTAGTAAATGGATTTCCTTGCAAAACTTCTGGTGCTATATACGGTAAAGCTCCGTAAATTCCTCTCGATTCTTTGTTTAATGTTTTATTAATCGATGTTGCAAATCCTAAATCACCGATATAAGCGTTATATAAATCATTTTGAAATATATTGCCACTATATAAATCACAATGAATAATGTTATTCGAATGAATTAATTGAAGATCGGATGCGATATAAGATAATAATCCTAATTTTTTCGCCCATTTCATTTGTGCAACTTCGTAAAGATTCTCACGTAAAGATCCCATTGACGCATATTGCATAACTAAAATAAAATCATTTGTACCTTCATCTTTTGATATTCCATAGTATTGTAAAAATGTAGGATTCTTAGTTCCAATATTTGAATACGCAATTAGCTTTAAAATTAAAAAAAAATATCAATAAATAGTAATAACTAAATAAATAAAACTTTAACATACAAATATTTACTTTTTTTACAAGTTCCTCGTAACTATTTTTTGAGCCATGAAATAATTTAAGTGCAACTATTTGGCCTATAGGATCACCATCTGGACTTCTGCGATCCTAATAAGCAGCATATACAGTTGCAAATCCACCTTTTCCAAATTTTTTGACAAATTCTAATTCATTAAATGGAATCCATGAAATTAATAAATTATTTCCAGATAATAATTTTTTCAATGAATCGTCAAGCTTTTCAGAATCAACTGTCTTTTGAAAATGATTGCTTTTCGATTTTTGCAGCCATTCAATAGCTTTTTCTTGATTAGGTGATGTTCCATAACCATTTCGATAACATAATCCAACTTGGTATTGACCATTGTAATTACCATTTTTAGCTGACATTAAATACCACTCAAACGCCTTTTTTTCATCCTTAGCTATGCCTCTGCCATCCTGATAACACGTCGCGAGATTATATTGACCAAGCGAATTGCCACCTTCAGCAGATTTCAAATACCACTCAGATACCTTTTTTGCATCCTTGTCTGTGCCTATGCCATTAATGTAGCAGAATCCAACATTATATTGTCCATCCGAATCGCCACCTTCAGCAGATTTCAAATACCACTCAAATGCCTTTTTTTCATCCTTGTCTGTGCCTATGCCATTTCTGTAGCAGATTCCAACATTATATTGTCCATTCGAATTGCCACCTTCAGCAGATTTCAAATACCACTCAAATGCCTTTTTTTCATCCTTGTCTGTGCCTATGCCATTAGCGTAGCAGACTCCAAGATTATATTGACCATTCGAAATGCCACCTTCAGCAGATTTCAAATACCACTCAAATGCCTTTTTTTCATTCTTGTCTGTGCCTATGCCATTACTGTAGCAGATTCAACCTTAAATTGACCATTCGAATTGCCACCTTCAGCAGATTTCAAATACCACTCAAATGCTTTTTTTCATTCTGTCTGTGCCTATGCCATTACTGTAGCAGATTCCAACCTTAAATTGACCATTCGAATTGCCACCTTCAGCAGATTTCAAATACCACTCAAATGCTTTTTTTCATCCTTGTCTGTGCCTATGCCTTTTTCGTAGTAGACTCCGACATTATATTGTCCATCCGAATTTCCACCTTCAGCAGATTTCAAATACCACTCAAACGCCTTTTTTTCATTCTTGTCTGTGCCTATGCCATTACTATAGCAGATTCCAACATTAAATTGACCATTCGAATCGCCACCTTCAGCAGATTTCAAATACCACTCAAATGCCTTTTTTTTATCCTTGTCTGTGCCTATGCCATTAACGTAGCAGATTCCAACATAATTCTGCGCAGTGTAATCGCCATCTTCAGCGTATTTCAGCAAAGATTCAAATGTTTTTTCATCCATTGTAACTTTTAAATCAAAATATACTAAATAATATCTTTTATGTTTATTTTGTTATAACGATAAAGTAAAAATTATATAAGTTTAGTTATGTCTATTGTTGATATACATACGCACGTGTTACAGTAGGGTGATCATCAAACTAATAAAATCAAACATAGCATATGATAATTTTTTTTTATGAAAATCCGAAATTACTGCGGATAATAGTAACTTTCGGTACAGTTTTCTTTCGAACTGGGATTATAGTTACTAATTTATTTTTTTTTAAAAGATAGTGCATTTCGTATAATTTAATGTAATAGAGGCAATTTTTCGATTTAATCTATTTTATAACTAGTAAATTCTTTAACAATTTGAATATGCTTTAACCGAATTTGACGAACATAAAGCTATTGAAATTTGTAAAACCGAGTCTATTGTTGAAAAGAGCATAATAAAAGCTATCGATTAAAAAAAAAAAATGATATAAAAAAATTATATCTTTCGCTCAAAAAGTGTACCTATATTCGTTGTTTTAAAAAAATTTTACAAATTAAAACAATGCCGCGTATTAATACAAAATCTAAACAACGGCTGCACCTAAAAGATGCACGCAAAAAAAGTCAATTGACAAAAAAAAGGGTTGAAAATATTGTTGAGGCTAGTCATAATGATAGCAATAGTAGCGATATATTATCAAATTTAGTAACGACCACATCACCAAGCCCACATATAGAATCGTCAAGCCTGCATATAGAAGTTGATATTCATCAACAAAAAATTGACGAACTCGTAAAGTGTGCAATTGATTTGCCAAATTCAATTCTTGTAGCATTTATAACTATAATTAAAAAATTCACTCAAGATCAATTGCACCAATCTCAATATTTAGAAAAATGGAATAATTTATTAAATGTTATTAAAAATATGGATAATGATGAGTTAAGTCTTGGCGTTTTATTATTAAATATTATGAGATATGGGAACGGGCCTAAAGCTGGCAAAATTTTTTCAAAATATTTGCAGCAAAAAGCTTATAATTTAATATATCGTAGTAAACATGTCAAATCTAAAAGGCCATTTGTCCGGAAACTTAATCGTTTGCAAAGTGATAATAAATCCTTACATGGTGAAATCGAAAAATATAAACAAATGCTCGTAAAACACCTACGATAACGAATAAGCAATTAAAATCAGCTATTCAAGATCAACTTATGATAAATAAAAAGCAGTATAGTGCTGAAATGGTTTCTATGGCAATACAAGTTTGTGAAATTGGAGAAATGTCATATCGATCTGCTGTTAGTTGTACAAAAAAAGTAATAGAGTGGCTAATTGACGAGGAACCGGATAAATGGTTTTCTGTTAGCACACTTGTTGAATGGCATCAAGACGTATCAAATATTCACATAATTCAACAATGTGCTATTGTTAAAGCTTCCAAATAGTTTACTTTTGGAATTATGGCAGATAAGTCAACGCATGGTGATAATAAAGTTTTCGTTATTTGTTTTATGTACTGGGATCTAATTAATAACAAACCAAAAGTTACTTTATTAGAACTTGAAAATTTAGCTCAATGCACTGGAGCATTAATTGCGCACACAGTTATTAAATCATGTAATCAATATCAGTTAGATCCAACTAAGTGCTTAACTTGGATGACCGATAATACAGCATATATGTCAGGTTGAAAAAATGGTGCTGTAATGCTATTTAATAAGGAAATTAATTCAAGTTCATTTCAAATTTCTTGTGGACTTCATGCGGCATATATAATGATGATCAATTTTGAAAACACTGTATTTGGAAAATTAAAAGTCGAAAAAGGATTTTCTACTCAAAAACATCCTTTTAATTTGCTTTACCTTATTTGGAAATTGCATAACGGCTATGGTGAAAGTAATAAGGATAACCCGATAAATATGAAATCATCATATATATTTGATTTATATTTTAAGCTCTTTGGTATTCATTTAACTAAGTTCCAAAAACCTTTACGGCAACGGTGGTTATATGAGTTACAAGCAGCAAGGCAGTTAATAGAAAGAAGAGAATATATAGAAAAATTTACTTCTTGGATCTTAAATAAATTAAAATTACAAAAAAAAATACCTAAATCGTATATAGAAAAATGGGAACTCCTTCAGCAGTGGCTTACGGATCCAGATTTAAAAATACAAGTAGAATGTCTTGTAAAATTTGGTGATCAAATTTATGAGCCAATTATGAATTTTCTTATTGGATCTGATAAAAAACCACGAATTCTTCAATCTGATGGGCAACTATTATCGCTTTCATCTGGCCGATGATCCCACGAAATGTCAGATGCTGTTCTTAAATGGTTGGAAACGTTATATAGAATTAGAGATAATATCAGTTCATTTTTTAACATGGAATTATGGAATGCTATTGATATTTTAAATGATGAGAGCTTTAAATTTTTTTTAATAATTTAATACTTGGTATTAATAAGGCTACAGATTCTTTAGAAACTTGGATGGGTATGTGGCTTCACCTTCCATTAAGTGTTTGCCGATTAGGTGGCAACTATGGTCGTGAATTTGCTAGAAGCTATTTGCATGTAAAATTTAAAAGGCGACGAGTTCAAGTTCCTAGTCTTAAAGAGTTGTGTTATACAACTCTTTTAGAATCTGATATCGAACAGTTCAATTTTAACGATTTTGGTTTGTCACAAGCAATGGAAGATCCATTATTTTTAAAAGAGTTATTAGATTTTGCTAACTCTGATAAATTACCAATTCATACGTTTCCTTTACTATACGAATTCGTCAAATATCGAATTTATTATATCATTATTCATCAACAGCAGGTCGAGGGTTTATTTAATAAGTATGACCTCAAGTGCCATATGAACATGAATATCAAAACTAAAGAAGCAAAACTACGCCTTTCAGGAGTTAAACAAATATCTATATTGGATGAAGAATTAGTGGTTCAAAGAAAAAATAGAAAGAGAAAATTAAATGAAAAGAGTAATAAAGAACAGGAAACGTTTGGTGAAATAGAGGCGGGAAAATTGTTCGATAATTTGTTCACTAAATAAAGAAAACAATTTGTGAAAGTGAATTTTCCGAAATTTCCGAAATTACTAAAATGCCGACAAAAAATCCTCACTAATAAATAATATATGTAACCCTAATTATGGTTTGATTTACCGATTTGATGAACACCCTAGTGTTACAGGTATAAAGTAGTACGAAAATGCAAATGAAAATGCAAATCGGGACTTAAGAATCATGCTTTTGAGTTCTCCAAGATCATTTATTGAAAAGTAATAAATACCTAAATAATT
Organism: Dentiscutata heterogama; assembly: GCA_910591775.1. NCBI lineage: Eukaryota > Fungi > Glomeromycota > Glomeromycetes > Diversisporales > Gigasporaceae > Dentiscutata > Dentiscutata heterogama. Next base: position 11,147 of record CAJVPU010000462.1, on the reverse strand, counting down.
TATTTATGCACTTTAAAGCATCTTTCGAGAACACAAAATTTTACTAAACGATAAAAGTATCTTCATCTTTAAACACACAAAAAAGTTCAATATACGAAACAATCTTAAAACTGACGACTTAGAAGAAAAATATGCTACTTCTATTACTATATTCGTGGAGACATTGTCTGATTGGCCGACCAAATCAATTATCAAGATCAGAGACGATGATTTCTGCGGTGACAAAATGCCAATTCCATCCATAAAAGATGAATTCTCGATTGGCCAGAATTACGTAAAGTCGGCCAGCATAATGATCCACAAATTCTGGCCAAAAATAATGCCAGCCGGCATTATGATGACTGTAGATCCTAAATCCAAGCCAAAATTTAAAAAATAATTTGATCCAATTCCGTGAACGCAGAAAAATTCATCGTCCTTGTTCAATATATAGCACATTGTTTGACCTTTTTGATTTATACTTGTAGATGAGGAGACAGAAAATGTGTAATTACTATTATTATTTTATTTTTATCGAAATTATTAGTCATCTTAGATGAGATACAAACTTGAATATGCCATATTAATCAATTTATTGATAAATTTAAGTACATTCATAAGGCGAAATCGCATATCTACATGTTAGAAAACGATTTAATGTCCCGATGTGGAGATTTGCAAAATTTGTCAGGAAAACAAATTCAGTATCAATTCTGTAGTGATAGTTACAACTTTTGTCAAAACGATTGAGGTTTTTTATTGTAATGACGCAGTTAATAGCCTATGATGGGATTGTAACTACAACACATAAAGTAACTGATAATGCAGGTTATCACTATGGTTTGCTAAACGAAATCGATGACTGAATATTTGTATTTGATAATTTTTTTTTTTTTTTGAAGAACCTTTTATTCAATTACATTAGTATAACTGATTACTTCCTTACACTTTCCAATATTTTCAATAGGAATATTATTAATAGAAATAATTTCATTGTGATTATGTGTAGGGATGCTACGATTCTACAAAGACCGTGGTCCGAACCCAGGGTTGTTAGTGGTAACTTTACCAATTGTAGGTTACCGGTAAGTTACAGTAGGGTAAGTTACAAAGTTACCATTATAAGAACTATAATAAATAATGAGATAATTAATTATTTTAGTATCAGTAATCGTGACATAATTTGATAAGCAAAATTTTGATTCCGATAGTTTGAAATATATTGTGGTAACTTACCGTAAGTTATCAGTAAGTAACCGTTTTGGTTACTTACCAATAAATTACGGTAATTTTACAACCCTGGGGCTAGGTTAGGGCGTAGTTTAGGCCAGTTTGTTTAATTTTGGTAAACAAATATGTTTATCATATGATTGTAAATCATTGGGTTAACTATTCTTAAAGTGTCCCGAATGTATTTTATTGTATGGTTATCGATGTATACTAGGATTTTCTTGGAAAAGTGATCATTAGCTTTTAATTGCTAGACAAAATGACATGTAAATTTATAGATTATAGCGTTAAAAAAGGTTGATCTTCTAGTGCTGAAAACAGTTCGAAAGACAAATATCAATGCACATAATTTTCTAGAAAAAAAGTCATTTAAAAATCATGATGTCCCAAAATATAAACCAAGCCAGCATTATTGTCATTGTTTGTTTTGGCAAAAGATTAATTTCTTTTTTTTGATTACAATTTTTTCACATTAGATTATGATATATTCATTCACTAAGGTCAAAGTATATACAGATCTACGCTTGATATCTCATTAAAATATTAAAGATGTTTTGCACAACCAAAGCATATAGTGGGATCGAATCCTTTTCTGCTTGTGCTAGAAATAAAGTAGATGTGTATTCTTCTCGTGGAATATCTTGGAAAACAACGGGCGGAAGCCCATTGAGGATGAGATATAATGCCATAATTGAACGTCCAACACGCCCATTACTATCTGCAAATGGATGAACATGAAGGAAGGTCGAAAGTATACGACTAGCGATTATAAGAGGATGAAAACCACTATTTTGGCTCTCGTCTCGAAATTGTATAAATCTTTCCATCAATGCGGGGACTTCTAGTGGAAGCTACAGGAAATATGAAGTAATTAATAATCAAATCTTAAATGAATCTCAAAATAATGTTAACAGAGCTTACTGGATAAACGATGTATATCGAACCACGTACTTCTACTTCTGTCTTTCAGAACTCACCTGCGCGTTGGAAATCCTCACCAAATTCAATTCTCTCCAGAGATGTGTCTTTTAACATAATGCGATGGACCGTCTTAATACCATCAAGGTCAATTTCGTGATCTAACTCATAAAAAGTATTATATAGAAAATAGGTTGCCAGTAGATGATTTCGAACTTCGATAACTTCATTTTCTGGTTTGTTGGAAAGAGAACTTGGTGCAGGTAACGGCGTGTCTATATTTTTTAGAAAGTCATTCAAGCTAAAATTCTTCTTCAGCGTGTTCCAAACTTTTTGGGATCTGGGATTTTATTAGGAGATAGTGTAGAAAATGTAACATCTTCATAATAGGGCTTTGATTTGTCTTGGGCAAGATATTTATAAAAATCTCGAACTATTTTATATTTTGGCTCATTTAAATGATGTCCGAAAAGAAATACATCATCGCATTTAACATTGCATTCCCCTATCTTAGAATGCATTTTCTTTTTAAATATGTAATAAAATTTGGGCATTGTTAGCAAGTTTAAATTCATATTGGTCTTACCTGAATTGCTAGCCCTGCCATCATGATACGAAAAGGCCATGCTGGTGCATCTTTATCTCCCTGGTATTTTTTCAAAGGTTTTACCACATCTATAGCAAATACACAATATAATATCTTTTTGTTATAAATATATATTATATTTTTTTATTCTGACAAATAATCTGATTTTGACATGCTATTTATATCTATATTTTGTAGATAACCTTTCTCTTGCAATTTGCATTTTATGTATAAGAATAAATCAGCACTATACAGTATTTCAATAAGATCTATATCTCGCTCTTTGCATATTTCTTGCTTTTTTTGGTTGTGTTTTCTTTGATTATCTAGATCATCTTGATTTTTGTGATATAAACTATTGCGATGGTAGTGTTGAACACCCTGAAATTCATATGCCAATTTTAGCTCTTTATTATACCTGTCTAATTGCATCCCATTCAAAAATGATGGTTTACAAGATGGAAATTTCTTACTTAACAGATCTTTAAAAATATATCTATAGTGACGCTCATCGATATAATGAAAGCAAAGTGGACACTATTCAAATTTCGTAGCTATTAATGGATATGGATATTTCTACTGATGCTTTCCATTTTCACAGGACCAGAGATATACATTGAAATCATTTATTTAGCCAATTTTACCAAGACATTTTTTGTCATGCTTCTCAGCATATGCAATAGCTTTAGCTATTTTATTAATAATACAAAATTAACATATCTAGAATGAGTATTTTCTTCTAATTACTCTGAGACAGATACTAAAGTTTTTCGAGATCAATTAGCATTAATTCTTCACGTACAAATCCACATGTTGGTGTGAATTCCCCATCTAAATAATATAAAATTGTTTCATTTTTTGTTATTACAATTTTGTGGATTTTATATAAAGAAGGGCTTCAAATTTCATCTGTTGCACACCTTTGATTTTCCATACCTCCTTCCCATTCTGCATTAGCGAGTAAAAAACAAACAGTATCTCCCTTTTTTAATTTTTCTTCGTCTTTACCAACTGAATATTTGTATTTTATAGATGATCTAGACTCTACCCTATCTAATCTAATTGTCTTCAAAGGTGCTAATCCCCATTTCTTTGATCCTGGCGCTTGTATAAGTCATGTTGGATAATTATTCAGATATTCAAGAATATTTAGTAAATGTTTAACCCATGCTCTTATTAATTTAGAATTCCCGGATATAGTTTCAATAGCAGATTGAACTTTGTATAGTATCTCTGCTAATGTCTTACAAAATCTGTCTATGATTGCAAGACCTCAATGAGAATACAGGCCTATAACTCAGATTATAATATTATGTGTCTCCATTATTTTTGAAGTCTTACTTATCCATTTACGCCTGCCATCACATTGTAATAAATTAGACCAGATAAGAGGATATTCAAATTATCATATATTTTCTTAAATGCTTTGGTGACTTCTAAACTGTTTTTCGATATTAATGAAACAGCCTATTTAAAATGGGATGTGATATCTATAACAGTAAGTACCCATTTGTATGTCTTTTTATTGACAGTGTTACAATGCTATAGCCTTCTTAGTGTAAATATAGCAAAGTAACAAGATCACCCAGTGCAGTGATATACTTTATGAATATACACGGGGTGAACGTGAAGTGTATACTTTAACTTCACAGCAGGAGGCAAACGGTTCAAGATAATAACAGTTTATAGATAATAATATTTATTAATAACAATTCATGGTGATAACCTTGCCTGTAGAAATTACCCTAGAGGGGGAATATCACACTTTATAAGTAGAGAAGGGTGAAGGGGTAGAGCTAAATTCTATGAGAGGGTAGAAGACTCTAACTTGGGTAGAAGGGGCAAAGGCTTTCTTTTTATAACCTTTCAACAAATAGAAATGTAATGGTATAATTGCTTAACCATATAGAGGTACTCAGAGGTACTTGTGCAGAGGCACTATGAGGTATTTTGTATAAAGGCACTTGGAGGCACTCTGTGCAGAGGCACTTGGAAGTACTTTGTGTAGAGGCACTCAGAGGCACTTGGAGGCATTTTGTGTAGAGGCAATTGGAGGCACTTTGTGTAGAGGCACTCAGAGACACTTTGTGTAGAGGCACTTAGAGGCACTTTGTGTAGAGGCACTCAGAGGCACTTTGTGAAGAGACACTTGGAGGCACTTTGTGTAGAGGCACTCAGAGGTACTTTGTGTTGCATACTATTTTACTTAGCTGCAATATTACTATGCCCTATTCTATTACCCAATAGAATCTTCTCTATTCTAAATATAATTAACTATAATAATCTAATACTAATAATATAATAATAATAATATAATAATAATAATAATAACTATAATGCTATAATATAATATAATAAATAATACAATAATAGAATATTTCCTATACTATGCTATGCTAGTAGTACTTTGTGTTATAATCTACTTTGTAACATTTTTTCCCCTTAAGATTTTACTCTGTAAAATCTAAACTTAGACTATTACAAAAATTTATAAGGGTATCAAAGTTCTGTACATTGATATTATTAAAGTTCTTAACTTTAATATGACTTGTTTGATAAATATGATCATATTCTCACTTTTGAAATAAGTAGAATATCTGTTTGTAAGTCTTGGACTGGGTCTTTCCAATTGTGGTATTGATACTATCTTTATGATGCCACAATAATGCTCCCATATAATAGGTATAAGCCAGTTCATAGATCTGATTATAATTTTTCTAATCTGTGACTTTTTTGTATTTGTGTAAGAAACTATCAAAGTACTTGTTTGGATTAGGTTCTGTAGATACAGATACTGGGAATATTTGATCATTCCCATGAGATATAAGATCTGTCATTATAATCTCAATTGGATTAGAGCATTGATAGATATTATGTAATATTTTAGAGAGGTAAAAAATTACCTTATACTATATATAATTTTATATAAGAAAGATCTTATGTAAGGAGGAGGAAGGTACTTTCTATAGTAAAAAAATATTACATAATATATGTTACAGCCCTTACCAAAAAAAATAATTTAGTTGTTAAGATCTGCAAAGATATTGTTTGTGTGATTTATATCCTGTATAATTGTTGTATTGTTCAGATTGACAATAATAGTCCCTGTATATTGTAACCTGGTACAGAGTTGTTGTAACTCACATGCTTTTTGGTAGATTTGGGGGTTCATCCAAGTTGGTCAAGTAGCCATTTCAACTTAGATTTTGGAGGGATAATTATTAAATTGTTTACAGTATTGATATGAAATAGTTTAAATTGGAGCTGGAAAAGTGAATTTCTAGTCTTTATATATCTGTTAAAGTGGTTGTTCAAGCTATAGAGTTGCAACATCTTTTCTATTTTGTTTAACCCATGCTTGTTCTTTGTATTTTCCACATGCTACAATCTGTTTACATGTGTTTTGTTTGTATTTCCTACATGTTTTGCATTTGTTTCAGTTATAGCTTGACAAAACTTGGCAAAATTTCTTGGCCTAATCTATTTTTAACATTTCTTTATTCTTTTCTCTCTTAATATTTGTAAGGTCTACTGAACTTCTCTTTTATCTATCTGATTTTAGCTTCTATGCTCTGATTTGTTCCTTGTTTTTCTAAATCTGTAAATCACATCATTATTGTTATAATTTTCTTTGTTTATGCTATTTAATAATTTTTCTAAAATAGGAAAAATTATCTTATTGTCCAAATTCTATTTATATTCATGTTTTCTATATGTTTCATTTTTTTTAATTTCCACACACACAATTCTTTCTTTCTTGGTACTATTCTCTTCTATTATTTCTTTTATAGTAAAAACTTTTCTTATCTAATACTCTTTCTTTTTCTTTAGTTGTAGTTTCTTGAAAATTTCTTCTTGTCTTGCTTGTCTTTTTTCTTGCTTTGTTTTAAAATATGTATACTTTTCAGACTTTGAGCTTAACTTTGTTGGTGTTAATACTTTTGGAATAACCATCAGTCATCTATTTCAAGTAAGCTAACTTTTTTTGGTAGCTTCATAGCAGTTTCAGCTTACTCAGTTGCCTTTGATTGCTTGGCCTTGGGTAGATACTTTTCTCTTTGCTATTTTCTTTTTCTATTCTTTTTCTTTATTCTTGTTTTTAAGTATATTCATTTGAAAAAAGTGTTCTTTTTCTAATAATACTTTTTTGTCACCATTTAAATACCTTGTACCAACTGTAGCCAATCTGTTCAAGCAATAATTCGAAGCTTGCAAATCAAGTGACAAATCTGCAGACATAGCAGCAAGAACATAATCCTGTTGAGTTGATTTAGCAGAACTACCAACATGAAACTCAGTTGAGAATGTTGTGTTTGGAGCAAAATAGATTTCAAGTTGGGTTGCTTATTTGAAGACAGTAGTGTTTTGACCCGTTCAACCTGGGTGACCCGTCAGGCTAATCCGGGTAGACTAATGAGTATTTCCTGCCAATCGCTGATATTTATTTACATCAGGTAAAATAGGATATATTAAACTTTAACAATCCTATTTTATCCTATGCAAACAAACATCAGCAATTAGCTAGGAATATCCATTAGTCTATCTGGATCAGCCTGATGGGTCACCTGAGTTGAACGAGTCAAAACACTAGGAGACAGAGATTGAAGATTTGGAGGCAGAGATTTTGGTGTTGTGGTGTATGTTGGAGGTGGTCGAGAATTTTCTTGGGTTGAGCTAGTTTTCTTCCTTTCTTTGTAGTTTTTTTATTTTATTTTTCTTTTTATTTTTATAATAAAATTTTTAATTTTTAAATCTAATTTAATAAAGTTATAAAAAATATATAATAAATTGTCCAATAAAAGTGGCTAATTGTTAATAAAATTATAAGTTTTTGTCTATTGAGTTTTGATAATAATTTGTAGTTTTCATTCTAGTCATTTATAATATTTTTCAAGTTTATCACTATTATAGTACTGCTTTAATATTTGTTCTTTATTGGTTCGTAGTTTATATGTGCCATTTCAAAGTTTGCATATATTATATAGGTTCTTTTTTCTTTTTCTCAAATTTGACAGAATGTGAGGTAGCAATATCTTTACATTAAATCCAAACTTTATCTCCAACTTCAAATTCTACTAGTGTTATTCGAGTATAATGTCTTTCTTTTTGTTTTTGTTATGATGCTATTGTATTCTTTCTAGCTTGATCTTGGCTTTCTTTTAACTAGTCTATTAGCTCATAGGCTTTGGTTAAGATACTATCTTCGAGGTCTATTTTTAGTTCTGGTTCTAAAGTTAGTAAACCTAGTTAAATTGGTAAAGTAGCTTGCCTTCTATAAACTAACTGAAATGAAGTGTATTCTGTAGTTACATGCTTTTTAGTTCAGTATGCAAATAGTATAGGGGTAAGTAGATATCCTAGTTCTTAAGCACCTTTTGCAAGTGATTCACATAATGTTCCATTTAGTCATTTAACTATTCTATTAGTTTGTAGGTAATATGGTGATGAAAATTTGTATTATATTAAAAACTTTTCATACAAAATTCTAATTATATTACTTCTAAAATTTGGTCCTTGATCTGAAAGAATAATCTTAGATATTTTATGTCTACAAACTATTTCAGTAAATATAAATTGAGCAAGTGTGGCAGCACTAGCATCTGGTATAGCTTGTACTTCTGGCCATCATGTTAGATAATTTGTAGCAATGATTATATAGCAATTTTTCTGGTTGGTAATAGGTAATGGTCCTACCAAGTCTATTCCAACACGTTCGAAGGCTTGTCTAATCTTTATAGAGTGTAAAGGTTCTTTTCTTCATAATTTGACTTGCTTTTGGCAAACTTTATAAGTTTTCACATATTCTTTAATATCTCTATACATTCTATTTCAATAGTATCTTTCTAAAATTTTATAATACATAGCATCAATTTTTAAATATCCTGCATTAGGATGACTATGCATCATATAGAGTACTAGGTCTACTTCTGTCTATTTTATAACTCATAATAGCTTGTTTGGGTTCTTTCTGTTTTTTTTATACAAAAGGTTGTCTTTAATCTTGAAATATTTGCTTAGTTCTGGAGTTGCTTTTGTTGGTAAGTAGTAAAGTCTGTAGGAATAGTTTCTATGTTTAAATAATTATATAAATTATAATACTAATCTAAATTCATAGTATTATATTTTAATTAGATTATTAATAAAGCATCCATATTTAAGTGAATTCTTCTAGGTTTATGCACAATTGTGAAATTATAAGGTTGGAGTTTCAAAATCTATCATCTAATTCATTCTTTTGTTTCAACAGTTTTAAGCCATTTTAATGCTAAGTGGTCTGTTACGAGAGTAAATTTAGTAGTTTCCAAATAGCTATAAAAATGTTTATAGTCCATACTATAGCAGCACATTCAAGTTCTGTTGCAAAATAATTCTATTTGGCAGATTGGAGACTTTTACTTGTATAAGCAATAGGGTGCTTCTTGCTATCTCTATCTTTTTGGCTAAGAGTAGCTCCAAATCTGTGATATGAGGCATTTATAGCAAGTATAAATCTCTTGCTAAAATCTGGATAGGCTAATATGGGTGCTGTTATAAGTTTTTTTTTAATATATCAAATGCTTGTTGTTGTTTACTTCCCAATGATAAGATATATCTTTATGCAGTAGTTGATTTAATGGTTAAGCTACTGATAAAAGATTTTGGATAAATTGTTAGTAATATCCAACAAGTTCAAGAAATAATCGTAGTTTAGTAGTAGTAGTTGGAGGTTGGATCTTTTGTACTGTTCTACTTTTGCTAGATCTGGGGCTATTCTATTTTCACTAATAATATGTCCTAAGAAAAGTAAAGATTTTATCTAGAAATTACACTTTTCTATATTAAGTTTAATTCTGTATCTCTAATATGTCTAAATACTATTTTTAAATATTCTAAATGTTCTTCAAATGTTCTAAAAAATATATTAGTATCATCTAGATACACAACTACAAATTTTTAGGCAATTCTTCTAGAAACTTGGTCCATTAATCATTGGAATGTAGCAGAGGCATTGCAGAGTCCAAAGGGCAGAACATTAAATTTATATATTCTGTACTTTGTAATAAATGTAGTCTTTTCTTTATTTTTTGGATTTATTTTGACTTGCTAATATCTACTAGCAAGATCAAGAGTCAAAAACCATTTTGATTCTAATAAAGTATTTAGCATGTCTTGGATTCAAGATAATGAGTAGGTCTCTTTTTAGTAATTTTATTAAGTTTTCTATAATTAATATAAAATCTTAGTTTGCTATTTTTTTTTCGTACAAGAACAATAGAGAATGCCCATGGGCTTTTTGATGGTCTAATTATTTTACTTTCTAGCATTCTTTCTATTTCTTCTTTGATGAAATCCTGTTCATCTAGAAGTACATTATAAGGTTAAAATTTTATTAGGGATACATCTTCAATATAAATTCTGTGCTGTACTAGGTTGGTATATTCTAGTTCTGAAATATCTTTTGCAAATAGGTCTGCAAATTCTTCTAATAAGGCTATAAATTTCTTTCCCTGTTTTTTAGTTAATAGTCCAACATTAACTGTATTTGTCTTTTCTAATACATATTCCTCATATAAAATTAGAATGTCTATAGTATATACAAATTATATTTAATTGCATTCTTTTGCAGAGCCAGCTACAAGACTTGTTCTTTTGTAAGTAAATCTTCTAAGTCTTCAGATAGTTTTTCATTATGCCTAGAATAGTTTAAAAATTTTGTTGAGAGTATAATTTAGAATAATATTCAGCTTGTTCTTGGTGGTTTAAGATTTGTTTCTTGAAGAAGTTTGTTAGTTGTTCATTCATCTCTTCTAGATATTGTATACATGTTTCTAAATGCTTAATAATTTCTTGTTGGGTTTCTGGATTTACTTCTTTTTTTTTCTTTTGTTTCTAGTTGTTGATTCAATTTTTTCTTTATTTTTCATTAAAATATCAGAAGTAAAGGCTTCTGGTTTTATATTTTCTAAGCGTGTTAACTTTTAATAACACTTATTGCAGAGTATTTGGTTTATATCTAACTTTTCAATTTGTTTAACATGAAGACACTCTAAGCAAAGTGCTACTTTGCCTTCAAAGTATTTATGTAAATTTTCTAAAGGCCTTGCAAGAATCAAAGTTAGATTGTAAAATATTAAATGATTCTTGCAAAATTCTTTGCAGGATAGCTTCTTCCTCTTTAATTAAAGTTGCTTGTTAGTTTGTTCAAATAAGTATATTAATTTTATTGATAGTCCAATTATGATTATATTAGTCATTATTTTGTTCTATTAGTAATTCTGTTATTTGCTAGGATTTTTCTCTTCTAATAAAGCTTAAGCTAGTCTATAAATTCTACTCTGGTTAAGATTATATTGGTATTCTGCATTCTGATTAATTCAGTATAATGTCTAATTCTTGTCTAAATCTCATAGTTTTCATTGTAAATTAGATCTTGGCATACTTTATATGCATACAT
>CAJVPU010000461.1:0-17547 GCA_910591775.1 Dentiscutata heterogama | reverse complement strand
CATTGTAATATTGTTTTTTATATAGATAATAGCATAATTAAAATATTGCCTGATATGATTTTTTATATTTAATGGTTATTGCTTAGCAGTAAGTATAAAAAATTACAATGATATTATTATAAATATTCAGCTACTAAGAAAATAAGTATACATTACTTGCTTTTTGAATACAATACTTTTGATTTTTTTTAGTTTTTTTTTATTAAATTTACAAAATTTAAAGCACTAGTTTGTATCTAATTAGATTCAGGACCAGGGTAACAAAAAAAATTAGATCCAAGGCCAGAGCAACAAAAAATTTAACAGTATAAATATGTGATATGTAGATGCATAAATACATATATATATATATGCATTTGCATTTTCTATTGTCTTGAATTCATATTGTATTGTTCTTTTTTTTTAATTATGCAGTCAAGTTTAATATTATTGTATTAGTAATGGATCTATATAATACAGACCAAAATTTTAAAATTGTATTAATCTTTGTTATACAATTAGTATTAGAGTTATAATTATAACTGATTAGTCTAGAATAGCTTTTAAAATGATGCTTGTATTATACATAAAGATGCTAGTAAAATTAAACTAAAATAGATAAATAATTTTACTACTATTGGTAAAATTGGTGTTTAATTAGTGAAATTAATTTTATTAATATCTCTAATCAGGTTACCTATACTATTACTAATATGTTATCATATTTCAAATCTCATTTATATACGTATTACAATATGCTATTATGGTCTTTTTTACAAAATTTTTGAGTTAGATTTATTGTATTTAGGCTGGCACTTAGCAATACAAGTTAATCATTTCTAAGCCAAAATTATTAGTTTAACAGTTTTATTTAATAAGTGGGCTATAACAATTGGATCTAGATAAAAATTGTTGCTATATAGTTATCTGAAGTATATAATAATTTACTTGAATAACTCAGATAATTTAATAATACCTAGGCAGAGATATTCTCAATGGGTCCAATCTTTAGTATGCTATAACTTAATTAGTAAAACTTTTAGTAATCTTGGGCAATTTTAGTTAATTTCAGCCCTTCTGATTATAATTCTAAGATATTTGGACTTGACAATCTGGGGATCTCCTTGTATAAGTTGTTATAGTCTATATTTAATAATTAGTACTTTCGAAAAACTAGTTTGTATTACAGTTTTTAAGAAATATGATTTTTACTTTTTAAGTTAGATTTGTGCAAGTTCTTATTGGAATTAAAATAATTGATCATTAAGTCTAAAATCTAAATGTTATATACATTTAAAATAAATAATCTAAATAAAAAAATTGCATTTAAATTATTCGATTTGATTGGTTCTTATATGAAAATAGACACATAACATATATTTATAGAGGGATTTATATAGGCAGGCCAAAAAAATAGCATGTATTTGTAAAATAAAGAATATGTATTTATTTATTAAGCTTATCAATAGACCAGTTAATTTATATATATTTAGAGAGGTTATGTACTTAGAAGGGATGCATTTAGGAAGAGTTGACTATAATATAAAAATTATATTTTATAGCTATGTTTTCTTGACAATACCTAATTTAAATCAAATAAAGTTTTTACTAAAAATAGATGTGATATTGAACTACAATATATTAAAATTTTAGCCAATTTAGATTAGAAGTTCTTAGAAATTATCTAAAAACTAAGCAATTTTTTAAAATAATTATTTATAGTTTTTAAGCAATTTCTCAATAACTATTTATTCAAATTAGGGAGCTTCCAGATATTAGGTAAATATAGTCTCTCTAGAGTCAGTTGTTTGATACAATAGTTTGACAATTACAAATTTGATTTCTTTAGAACTTGTAATTGTCAAATAATTAATTATTTTAGAACTTGTAATTGTCAAATGATTGTGTCAAATAACTGACTCTAGGAGGACTATATTTACATAATAAGTAGAAGTTCCCTTAGCTAAAAATTTTAATATGTTGTAGCTAAATATATCTTATGTTTAGTAAAAATTTCATCCAATTTGGATTATCTAAGTAGGGGCAAAAAAATTTTAAAAGTAGTCTAAATTTGCAACACAGCAAGAAATATAAAGAAAAATAAGTTGTAAAAATTGCTATCACAACTTTGAATACAATTTATAGCTTATAAAAGCATTTTTCTACTATGATAAGTATTATTGTTACAAAGTAGGTTGTAATACAAAGTAATACTAGCGTAGCATAGTATAGGAAATATTCTATTATTATATTATTTATTATATTATTATATCATAGCATTATAGTTATTATTATATTATTATTATATCATTAGTTATAGTTAATTATATTTAGTATAGAAGAGATTCTATTGGGTAAAATAGTATAGTACAGTAATACTGCAGCTAAGTAAATAGTACGCAATACAAGTGCCTCTGAGTGCCTCTGCACAAGTGTCTCTGAGTACTTCTGCACAAGTGCTTCCGAGTGCCTCTGCACAAAGTACTTTCAAGTGCCTCTATACAAAGTGCCACTAAGTGTCTCTAAACAAGTGCCTCTGAGTACCTCTACACAGTATAGCAATTATACTGTTATACTTCTATCTGTAAAAAAGTTATAAAAAGGAAGCCTTTTGCTCCTTCTGTCTAAGTTAGAGTTTCATTACTCTCAAAGAGAGTTCCTATACTCTTACAGAGAGTTTGGTTACTCTCATAGAGAGTTTCTTACCCTCTTATAGAAATTAGCCTCACCCTTTTACCCTTCTCTATTTGTAAAGTGTGATATTTTTCCTCTAGAGTAATTTTTACAAGCAAGGTTATCACTGTGAATTATTATTAATAAATATTATTATCTATACACTATTATTATCTCGAACTGTTTGTCTTCTGCTGTGAAGTTAAAGTATACACTTCACATTCACCCTGTGTATATTTATAAAGTATATCATTGCACCGAGTGATCTTGTTACTTTGCTATATTTATGCTAAGAAGGCTATAGCATTGTAATATTATAAGAAATGTAGAGAACCTTTTTACAAGTAGAAAAGTATATGTTTTATTTTTGTAGAATCAAAACTCGTAAAGATATAGACAAAATACAATTGGGTATTCAAAATCAAAAAATCTTCTTTAGGCTTCTTTACTAGCATAGTGAGCTTTAATTCTGATTAGACAATCACTAAATATATCATCACATATTATACTGCATATATTATCTACTTTAAACAAATTAGTAGCCATAAAAACAAATTGGCAAAGAATATTACATATAAATTTTGAAACTACACCTTTTATTCTACCTATAACAAAAATAATTTTGAGAACAAAGAAATAATTCAGAAATTAACAACAGGTGCATTTTTAGTCTTATAGATTAAGATAATTTAGCAATCAGCAAAGTAATTTATATCTTGGCTAATAAGTATTAAGTTTTTTTAAAAAAACTTGAAAATAGCGATTCAAACAAAATACTTATAGTTAGTTTTTTTAATATTCTCTCTGAATATAGGTTATTCGACCAAGTTTTTAAAATTCTACAATATATTAGATAAGAGTATGTGTAGGATATATACGATTACACATTATGTTTTATAGTTAATGTTTGATTTTTATACTGTCTACACTCTTTATATGCGTGTATTACTCTTATTAATAATTGATAGTTCTTTTTAATTTATTTATATTATTTATTTGTAGCTTATTATTAAATTATCTACTAGTTAATAAGCAGTTTGGTTAATAAAAGATTATCTATATATATTTAAGGAATTAATATAAGCTTAAACAACTTCTTTTATTGAGTTTAATAACCAGATATGTATTTGAAAAATAACTATAAATATATTTTTTATCTGATAGTTTTTACTTTAAACTCATTTTCTATTAGCCAATCAGATTTTGTAACATCACCAAGTGATTTACAAAAATTAGCCAATCAAAATAAATGCTTGCTATACTTTTTTTACTAATATTTTTCAAAAATAAAAAGCTATCAAGTCAATTATTTCATCAGAGAAGCAAAATCATACTAAGTAACTTATATGCTATTTTAAAGATAGTATCTTCTAGTTTCTGTATAGAAAATTTAAAATCAATTGATATGATATTCATTAAGATATAATAATTTTTTTAGGAAGTTAATTTTTCTTTATAGTTTCTTGAAGAGAAAATATCTATAGCTAAAATTTGTAACTTATTTCTACCAGGAGGCACCAAATATTATAATAGAGTTTAAAAAGATCTTTCTACTATAATACTAGTAAAAATTTTATTCAATTTGGATTAGTATTTATAGAGAAATTCATAGCCAGATTTTATATAAAAATAACTATAAAAAAATAATTATAAAAATTGAATTATATATATTATTTGCTCAAATTTGATTGGTTAAATTTGTGTCAGGTGGGGGAAGGGAGGTACCCTCTTAAAAGGTAGAAATCACCTGATAAATGTCTATACCCTTATTGTAATTTTATTTTATTTTATTTTTTTAGATATTTTTTTTTTATTTTTT
This sequence comes from Dentiscutata heterogama, assembly GCA_910591775.1. Classification (NCBI taxonomy): domain Eukaryota; kingdom Fungi; phylum Glomeromycota; class Glomeromycetes; order Diversisporales; family Gigasporaceae; genus Dentiscutata; species Dentiscutata heterogama. The sequence goes on along the minus strand of CAJVPU010000461.1, from coordinate 13,076 downwards.
ATATTTTATATTTTTAGTATTAGTTTATCTATTTTTTTTGGTTTGGCTTTTTTAAAATTTTATTTTTTGTATACATATTTTTTTATCCTCTTTTATATTAAGTTAAATAGTATAAATAACTACCAAAGTTTTTTATATTACACTATTAATATATATATATTACAGTATCATATAAAACTACAAATAGATTAAAAAAAATTATTTTAAATAACAAACTATATACAGTCAGACCTCTCTAAATGCATTGCGACGGGACTATATATAAAAAATGAGTCAACCGTGTATTTAGAGAGGTACTGCATTTAGGGAGGTAAAAATCTATAAGTGTTATATTAGTTGGGCCCAAGAGAAGGCCTGCATTTAGGGAGGTTTTTCATAGGCGTGTATTTAGGGAGGGTGAGGTCTGACTGTATACAATATCATCCTAATATAAATATATTAACACTTGCTTAAATTTTTTTATAGTATTAATAAAAATTACTATATAGTAAATATTTAATATATACTATATATATACAATTACTGTATAAAAATCAAAATTAATATATATATATATATATGGTTTATAAATTAAAATAAAAGTTAGATATAAAGATTTAAAATTTATTTAATACACGTCACTCTGGTTATATCGACATTTAGATAAACTGACATCTGGCTATAACGATATTTTTTTAAAATTTTGAACCTATAACTTATATAAAAATACCTCTGGTTTAACTAACATCTGGATATATTGGACAACACCTTTATTTTTGAAAGTGTCGATATACCAGAATAACGTGTATAAAGGTTTTAAAGGTTCTAAGCGTTTTTACATGAAATACGTATAATAACTCTAATATTAAACACCATAATAAGTTTTAGTAAATTCATTTAATGATATATATATTAAAAATAATAACTATACCTAAAAAAACAAGTTTTAATTATATCATTACTCATTTAATTATGATTTTATTCAAAATTTGCCCGAAAAACATTTTAATATAAAAAGTCAAGCCGGATTAGCAGGGCTACTTTTAAAATTTGTACTGTTCCTTTATTATTTTGAAACCTAGTGTAGTAATGATTAACCAACTTTGTCGGGTAAATTAATAATTTTCTTAAATCTCAAAATTTTAATTTTACAGATAGCATCCACTTTACGGTAAATATGTGATTCGTCCTTATTAATTGTTATCATTAGACAATATGCATAATCAATACATGTATCGTATGATTAGGTTTCACACACATATCGCTTAGAAATAATTTTAACGACCAATCTTATCTAACTTTCAAACCAGGTACACAATTATTTCAAAATCGGATTCCGATTTCGGATATGAAAGATCAGTTATATGAAGTCGCGCAATAATAGTAATTACGCACTCATTATTTCAGGTACAATCTGATTCCTAACTAGTAACATCTTATGATTCGCATAGAAATAGATTTTACAGAAATAACATTCAAATTATAAGTAATCTTTGTTCGACAAATCAATCAAAGAACTCCGAATAAATTACATAACTAGTAAAAAAGAACGTGTATAATCACGTGTAGCTTGAATAAATAAGATTGTCACTGAAACGGGTGCGTCAAGATCGGGTAGTAATATATTGATCACCTGATTTTAATAATTTATTAATAATCAATTTTAAAACCACATAACGATAACTGATAAATTTAGCACATCTCCTTCGAAGGAAAACCTTTTTTAAGTACCGAAATCCGATAATATCATAAGATGGTAAATATTCTGGAAAAATCGTAAGTTTACGTATGAAACAAAAAAGATAATTTCATCAAATTCAACAAAAAGTAACACGTTTCAAATAAATAAAGGAAGGATTTTCGGTCATTTAAGCCGGTTATGCGAATTGGTTCTTTGGTAGGTGATTTTCTTTAGCATACAAATAAGTCAAAAAATTTTTTTATGCTACTAGTAGATGAATGACGCGGGATGCATGAAAATTGTGTATCGTTAGACTTTATGGCAGAACAAGCTTTTGTCCGAGGTCCGATCACGTTAGCATCATACTATTCCTTAAAGTAATTCACGCGCTGTTCCATAATTGAACTTTTGTACAGGGGTTAAAACTTTATAATCGTATGATTAGATTATGTACGATTTGAATATCTTTGTTTTGAATATCTTGTAATAATAAATTTAAAGAAAACAATTACCAAAAATTTTTATCTATTTTGTAATATTTTTTTTAAAAATTCTTATACTATTATAGATGTATTAATAATAAAATTTTTCGTTTTTTCTTTGAGAAAATAACTTTTATTTTATTACTAATTGTATGAAATTGATTATCGCAAATATCGCAAATCACATAATAATATATTCCTAATTTAGAAACAATATGAGTCCCAATTTCTTTTTTGAACATCATGTTATTTCTTTTCAGCCAATGATTTAGCATTGAAAAGGGAAATCTTGATAATTTCAATGTAAGTTTGCAGATAAAAGTGGCTGTAAATTTTCAACATATGCTGGGAACTCACTTTTCTTGGATACCATTTTGTGCTCTCGGTCGATCTGAACCAGGTACTGTACCTTCAAATTTGGACAAGTCCCTATTCCGACCGGAGTTTCTCTTGTTTGCTCCTAAAGGGAAAGTGAATAGAGAGATATATATTTTTTTACAATTGCTTTCGTATGAATCGAAATTTACTTTCAAAAAAAAGAGAAAAAAAAAAGGCTTTAATGGCCGTTGAATTTTTTAATTCGAAATTATCACGTGACTTATTAGTAACATTATTAGATTTGAACAAACATACGTATAAACTTAAATTTTGTATTTACATATGAATCCATATCATATGATATTATTAATAATTAATTTACATAAATATTAATATTTTAAAAATGAAGAGAGAAAAAACAAAACATTGAATTAAACCGTTTACATGATTTTTTTTTTTTTTCCTTTCAGCCATTAAAGAATGCGAATCGTACACACCTAAATACCCCAAATTTCATTTTTAATTTATACTAAAAATAAACTACAAAAAGCCGATCCAATTTATTGTATTGATTCGCCTTTTAAATGTGTGATATGTGTGATATATATGATAATAAATTGCTATACCTATACCTTTTGTCACCTCACATTATTAATATTATTAACATTACTATTATTATCATTAATAATTATTTTTAAATCATAAAAAAAAATTTGTTTGTCTATATGGTAAAAAAAGAAGTGGCATAAAGAAATAAAAAAAGTGTCCGTTCGTTCACAGAAGAGTTTAAAAAATTAGATATAATGAAAATTGCAATTTTGATTTATTTTTCTTGTGTTGCGAAACGCCACTGAAAGAATGAATAAACCATTAGACAAAAAGAATTAAGGTTGAATATAATCATAGTGATCCAATATTACTCCTTGAACTGGTAATTCACAGTTAAAAGATTCAGGAGAACTCTCAAGAGAATTGTTGAAATTAATATCAAGTTCTGGAGTTGATAAATCACTATATGGAATAAAGTCCATCTGAGGATTTCCACAAGTTTGATCTAAAAAATAGTAGGATTGTCTACAATCTACAGGTTGTATTGATGTATATGTGTTTTGTGATGGTACAGTTGGCATAGGAATTGTTGTAGTTGGAATATAATGATATGGTAAATATGAAGAAGGTACTGTTACGGAAGGTAAAATAGTGCAATGATCACGTTGATATTTATGATTAGGTTGTAACTCATTTGGATTTTGAGTAAAGCAACCTCTTCTTCTATCCCAACCTGGAGAAGAAGACATAGATAGTTGCACATGAAGTTTTTCCACTTCCCTTGCAATATCTTCATATTTACGTTTAACATACTGTGGCTCTTTCTTCCAAGATTGTGCAGCCATACGTGATACTTCCCTCATGGAGAGCTTGAAGCCACGTGCTTGAAGCTCTTTGGCATATTCATTGCGATAGATCAAGAACTTGTTTGTTGCCCTCGATAACAACTCACCATTCTTATTCCTGCGTATAAGATCCACAGGATTTATTTCTGGTGGAAAAGGAACATTGATATGTAAATTTTGGTCTGGAATGAGTGGACGGAGAGATTGTGCTGGAGAAGTAACGATGTCTGATTCATCAATAAAAATCCATTCTTGCTGAGACGCAATACTAGGTTCAGAAACCACATCTAATCCTAGGTTATGATTGTACGATAGTTTTTCAGTCATCTCTAATATATATTTTAATCTTTCGTTTTTGGATTAATTTTTTTTTTTATTTATTTTCGTATTTGTTTTTTTTTTTTTCTTACAAAATAAATCTTTAGATGAATGATAATATTTTTGTGAAATAATCAAGAATATTCGTAATAAATTTATATGCACAGACGAACATAAAGGTTTTTGCGATTAGAATTTCGAGTGCAATGGAAGACAAATGCAAATTTCTTCATCTTTATATATAGACTGATTAATAACTGTCATATGATGATAACTGATAAATTTTGACGTCGATCATGTTTCTTGTTGATATTTGAAAATGTTTACAAAAGTGATTATTCACAAATCACAAATGTGTGCTATTATAGTACCGTATCACGAACATTAAATATATATATCGTTAAATATATTAAATATATACATCACACAAATATATAACGTATTTTACAAATTTTCTCAAAATTAAAGTTCGTAAAGTAAATATTTTCTAAAAAATTTAAATCTGGTTAGCCATCTCGGAGATATGCTAGATAAAAAAAAAAAAAAAAAACAAAAAAAAAAAAAACAAAAAAGAACGAGTATTTAAAATAGATACAAAAATCGAAAACTTTTTATCATTTTTTCTTTAAGTTCAATCCCTTCTCCTAAGTGGAAGTTTTCAACTGCGGGAATCTTAACTAGATTGGTAAGATAGATACAGTATTAGATTTTTAAATATACATGTATATGATACCTACTTCAAGTTATACAAATTCTTGAACCAATATATATAATAAATATATCATCAAACGCGATGAGGCTGAAGAACATTCTACCAATCTAATTACGATATTCAAAATATTAATATATCGGCGTTAAAATATACTTTGTTATATAAAATAAGATCTGACTATCTGTTTTTCAAGAATTCATGTGTGAATAATTCATTATAGTGTTCTAAACCAATTTTAATAGATCTAATTCTGCGTGGAATTCCTTTCGTCAATAGTATGAATACAAATTTGTTAGGATCGTTAACTATCAGACGAAATTCATAGTCACAATCCTTTATTACCGATTTTTCCCATAAATTTCGCGCTTTAACGGGATACTCATTTCTGGAATAGTGCTCACGCATCAAACATCAGGTCATGAGTTATTTATAAATTGGCTTATCAAATTGTATTCCTATACTTTAGCATTTGAGGATATAGTTCAGGAATGAAACATTTATTTTTCTCAACAATTAATTTAGCCAACTTTGCATGACGTGTTTATGTCAGGTCTCGTTCCAAATATGCAGTGCTCATCTTTTTTAGAACCATTTATCATCGATTGAAAAAAAAACAATGTAATATTCTTTTTTTTTTTTTTTTAAGAAGTTATATAATATCATGTGATATTTTATGCATCTAAATTCATTGGTTGTGGACTGCAAGAGATTCCGAAAATGACCTCTTTCTCGTGAAAACAAGCATACGAACAGAACGATCAGTATGATGAATGAGTACAAATATGTAAATTTTACTATATACCATATGATATGTATGGTCTGTGCACTGATCCGCGTGATTGATTTTCTACATATTCTACAACACCTATTATTTTCCTAAGGTGGTTAATATCATAATTAACCAGTTTTGAATTCATAATGAAATTTTTTTGGCCGAGAAGGGCGTGATTCATGATTAAAGAACCAATAAAATGAAATGTGGTACAAACTATCAAAATTTTACCTCGGCATAATTTCCTTTTTTGACTATAATGACTTTGAAATTTTTTGAAATTCGATTTTTTTTTTTTTTTTTTTTTATTAGTAATGAACCTGATAATCCAATATTTTAATAAGATATAGATTACTGATATTTGACTTTCAAATGAGCAATATTACAAGGTTAAAGGCTGAAGGCTGAAGGCTAAATGCTAAATCATAATGTTTAAAACTCTACGCTTAACTGTAAATGATATAAAATTCAAATATTAAATCACAGATAATATTGATATTACAAAATTTATAGTAGAGCTATTTATGTAACTGCAGAATTACAGAATTAGATTACTCAATCATTACAAAAGTATCATGTGCTAGGGACCGCATAAGTGTGTGATCTTACTCCATATAAAATAAATGAAAGTAATAGTTCATAAATTAAATTGTATAAATTTGTATATAATTAATATGTATAGTTTATATTTTTTCCAATCAATAAATTTTTTTATCGTTATTATGAGTATCAATGAAAATATGAAAATCATTACGTATAAAAGATTCCCGAGCTTTATTTAGAAATATATACTTGTATCGATAGATTATTATTAGTTGCATCTTTAATAACTAGTTACTTTAATTAGTTTGGTAATATCTATATATTCCAGAAAATATCATAAATTTTATTTCCATATTTCCATATGTATATGTATAAATTTACACAAGACTGAAATCACGACTGAAAATGAAACGACTGACCATCGCAGGTACGTAAGTACATATGTACGTATTTACGTATGTGAATTTAAAGATTGTTGAGTTACATTAGTGGGCCGGTCTTTTTAAACTCCAGTGTTATCAGTTATAGAGCTGATCTGTAGTGCCAAAGACACGAAATCTGATTTGTTTGTGCCAAATATAATCATAGTTAATCTTAACGTGAACCGAAATTGAACTTGGGTATCTACATATTGTATTACTATATAATGTATTACATCTTATCTATTACCCTCACATGGGTCTAAAATTTAGATTACTTTGAAAAGAATCCCAAAATAAATAAATAAATAAATAAATAAATAAATAAATAATATAAATATAACTTATATATCTATTTATTTATTTACTTATATTGTTGTAATAATTTCTATTATTTTGAATTTCTGTTTGGGATTGGCTATTTTATTTATTCTAAATGCCAATTTCAAATTGCACAGTCAACATATCGGTTAATATATATATATATAATAATATATAAGCTTTTAACTGTTAAGTAGTAAATTAACAATTACGCATATATACATACGTATATCTGATACGCAATAATAATTTTTTTTATAATAATGTATATAATTTTAATTAAATTTATTATTATATATATTAAAGTTTTACATATATTTAACTTACATAATCTTGCAAGCTTACACGTTTTATCATTACTATTGATTAATAATAATCGGACTTTACCTTTTGTAGTAGATATTTTATACTGTACATATATGCATAAATGGACCCTCTCGTGGTAATAAAATTCTTTTACACATTAAGTTTGCCTAAATGAATTATTACATTACACAGATCTGTAAACATAATCTAACATTACAGCATTATTTTGATGATTGTTTATATTATGTAAACAAAGAGATTTAGGTTGAATAAAGAAAACAAGACTTTCGTAAGCATTCTAAAAAAAGATATGTCAAAAATTTTAGGCTGTAAAATATCATTAAAGTTTGGTACTTACTATTTAAACATGTTAACTGGCTGAATAAACATTCCAAGGTTAACTTCTTTAAAAATTCGTTCTCAATCTAACCACATAAACTTAATACATGTCTTTGAATTTTGTTATTTTAGAAATGTGTTGCTTCAACTTTCTACATTAAAAAAGGTCATCTATCTGTCAATCATTAGGAGACTACCGTGTCTTGATTATTCAAAAATGCGACTTGTTGATTAAATTAATCAATTTTTTCGATAGTGAACTTAACTTTTTTTTTTTAAAAAAAAGTTTATTTTATAATAAAAAAAATATATATATATATATGTGCTATGATTTTCCCAAAATATCTGTATCTGCACATTTAGAAAAATGAAACAAAAAAACTTTTTCCCGGATCATTCGATTTTAAAGTTTGAATTAATAGATAACAAATCTACCAACTCCTTCCTAAAGTGTAAAATCCCTGCCTCATAATTATTAAGACGTGTTTCTTGTTCTCCATAACTTAGTTTTTCTCAACTAAATTGCTTATATGCAATATTATATAAGCCTATGTAATAATCCTTTAAAAGAATTCATTATTCTAAATTATAAACAAGAAAATAGATCTGCATGCCCTGCTGACATGTACCTGATCCTAACAAGCTTTAACAAGCTTGAAGTAAATCGATATATGAATCTTTTATCTAAAATAGTATAGCTTTCAAACATATAGGTATGATCAACCTTATCTCATAAAATAAGTGTTAAATTATAAAAAATTTGAAACAAGAATTTTTTTTTATCATTTTACTTTAGCATATAGCATATATAGCATATATTGTTATACAGTACATTGGCACATGAAACAATTCATATAGCACAAGTTTATTTTCTTTGGAACGAAAGGTAGTTCATATATATTACATATTACAGATTAGTCAGAAGATATCAACGTGTTTGATTCATTGTTTTCAAGGATCGAAAGATTGTCAATTTTAATAAATTGTATTTTCTTATGGATCTTTTAAATTTAAGAAATTCGGTTAGTTGTTAAATTTAGTTTTACCCTTTTTTTGCTGTTCTGAATGCCCCGATATTAATCCTCAATTTTAGTCTAAATTTTATGCAAGAGATAGAATAATCGAGACTCGACTACGAAATCAGATCTGCATAACTAGGTTAAAAAAGTTCTTGAAATAATAATGACGAACTTTTTGCATAAATGTATGGTGTTTAAGATATAGTCGAAAATGTGACTACAATAGCATGTCCCAAAATGTATGTCACGTTATACAGATAAATAGCGTAAGTTATGTAGCATTATGTCGACCGTCCAACGCAAAATTTTTTTTTTCTTCTTCTTTCAGATAAACCGAAATAATTCATTGAGTTCTCTTTGTTCTATCTCCACTAAAAAAAGGTTTGCCAATAAAGTTATTATATCATTGTGTTAGGTTCTTTGTAATAATATAGTACTAGAGTTATGCAAGCTGCAAGCCAGACACGGGAACAAGTACATACTAACTATACTGTTACATATACATAAACAAATACAAAATTTTTGCAGCATTAACTTTAAGTTTATATTTTCAGTAACTACAGTAGGTTAACATCTGAACTTAGAAATGTACATATGTACATGTAAAACGCAAATAACAATGAATCAAAATTATCACTCATACTTTTAAAGTTATAATTATACCGATACTGTAATCGTAATTATCATTTATCTCTAATTACAAATAAAAATCATATCACCTTAAAATATGTCACATATTAACGTTAACAGTTAAACGTTTATCATTATGCATGTTACTATTTAAAATGAAATCTTGTTAGTCAATTCCGTCTGTGTACACGTATTTCTGAATTTAAACAATTTAAAATTTTTGTTTCATACTCAAAACAACCTTTCTTTACTCTTTACTCTTTTTAATTAATAATTCCGAAATAACTTATAGTAAGGATAATTATTAAAATTATTAAAGTTGAATTTCACACGCCAATCTAGATTGTTATTTTATTAAAAAAATTAAGAATTTTGCCTAACATTATATGAGTGAGACTTCAATCATATAAAATTTATATGATCGAAGTCTGGATTTCCCCTCGGCGTTACCCATATATTAAAAATGTAAAAGTTATTAAGAATGTTTTCACGCTGGACAGATTATTACTGAATTAGTTTTCATAATATATGTATGATAAGCAAAAAAAAAATTTTAAAAATAAAAAAAAAAATAATAATAAAAAAATAAAATAATAATAATAATAATAAGAATTTTAGAATATATGAGTGCCGTCAAGGGAAAACCAGGAATTGTGAGTTTTCCGAAATTAATTTTACAGATCAAACCCCGAAAAATGTGATTTAGCAAACCATATAATATATGTTATGTTTAGTTTAAACTTATCAGGAATCGGATCAGAAAGCGGAGCCGGCAAAAATCGAAATTGCTGGTTTTCGCTTGGCGGCACTCATATCTGGATGTGTGCGAAAGAATGTCAAAAATCATAAGATTTGCTTAATAATGATAATTAATACTAATAGATTAAAAAATTACTCAGCTTGACTTATGAAAATCAATTTTATATAACGTACTTTTTCAATAATTTTTTTAATTGGAAAATTTAAATTGTGCATTTATGCATTTTCATAAATGCCAGGATTAGGTTAGGGTTAGTTTATTATACTATAATAATACTGTAATAATAATACTATAATTTATATACCAAATTTTACAAGAAATATTGTCAGCATGCAAAAAAGTAGTTTCATAGACGAAAGTTGTCATCTGCGTCATATTCATGACCCTGCAATCTGATTACCCATCAACAAAATTTTGATTTTTGCGATCTAGAAGAATTGATTATATTCGGCCTAATTTTACTAATAAACCTTAATTAGAGCCTTCCATTTGAACGATCCGGATGATCCAAATTTTACGATTAATTTCGGTTATCCCGTTAATAGGTATAAGATTATTCATTATGTATTATCATATTTTAATTCGGGCCTGTCATAATAAAAGGGTGATCAACAACGATCGAAAGTGTCTGCACAATAAATCCGGGTTATCTGAACATCTGCCGACGGAAAGATAAACTGATAGGGGTAAGCTTTGTTTCTCTGAATGAATATCTCTAAACATCTTGGCTAAAAATTTTTAGTTTCAAAATAGGCATGGCCGATTTATTCAAGACAAATACTCCTCAAATTATTTTATATCTTATCTCTTTAAAAATTATTTATTATGATTACTTACTAAACCTTTTTTATACCGTATTTGCGCGTAATAACGCATGGGCGTTATTTCGAAATTTCGGTTTTTTTGAAACTTGCTTATTTGACTTAAAATAGCGCCACAAGATAACGCGCCTCTATATGTAATATACTTGCTATACCACGTCTGAACCTATTCGGATTGGCATATATAACTAACACTATATTAGTACTTGTTATATCAAATCTATCGCTATTACATTCGTTATAATTCGAAACATTGTTCTGAAATGACGCATAGATGCTTAAAATGACGTGTTATTACGCGAAAATGTGGTAACTTAAACCCTTTTTATACAAATTTCAATATGTATACAATATTTTTATATTATAATTTTTTTTTTACTTATTTTTTATTTTTAAAAAAGATTACACAAATATTTGAGTAAAACCTTTTAAAGTTACAAATTACAATCAAAAATTAAAACTTATTTGGCAAGAATATAATTTTATAGGTATTAACTTTATATAACTAGATAAATATACCGTAAAATCCGGACACGTATACCCAGTGTTGGGACTGGACATATATCCAGCTATTTTTATGCTATTGGACTGGACTGGACATTGGACTTGAACATATGTCCAGTCCAATATGTCCAATAATAATTATATGTTGATTTATATATTATTGTCCAATACTTTTGGGTCCAATAGATTGGACTGGACTGGACAAGTGTGGTCCAATGTCCATGTCCAATGTCCAGCCCAACACTGAATAGGAGGAGGCTTTAGTGCAGACATGATTGACAATATATTGACAGCAGTGGTTCCGTATTTCAATACAATGGTGGAGATAGACCGACACTTTTCGTGGATGCAGTCGTATATTTACAAGTGGAGGAGTCTATATCAGTAGGCGGGCCAATATGTAAAGCATTTGATTTTGGTTATACTCTTGTTACATTATTTGATTTATAGAGTGAAATCAATGAATCATCAAATCAAAAGCTTTGAGTATCGCAATAAGCTTTTATTCATTGAGTTTTTGATTCGATCAATCATTGAGCATCAGTCGAAGTTAAGCAATGTGTTTGATAATAGCAAATTTTTTAATTGTTAGTAATAGCAGTTTTTCATAATATTATGGTTTAATAAATTTTTCAAATTGACATATTATAAACATGAATTTGACTCATTGGATAAAGGCATTGCATCTAGTGTTAGAATTCTCTTTAATAACAAAGAGGATGAATCTAATTGAATTAATATTTCGAACAAATTTCTCAATTTTGTAAAAATTTAACTGCTATTAGCTATTTTTCAAATATGACCTTAGTTAGTATAGTTCGGGGTCCTATTTCAGCTTGTGAAAAACTAAAATCTGATATAGAAGTGGATTTTACTAATAGTTCTAAAAAAAAAAAAAAAAACAAATTAGAAATACATGGTGAGTCTAAAAATGATCCTGGTTTGACTACAGTATAATTCGATCATAGTAGTTAATAAAAATAGCAAAGAAGCTAACTAACATATTGGTCTATATAAGAGAGGCATTTTCTAATTTTAATTGAAATGGAAATTGCTTCAATAAGCACGCCAAGTGAACCAAGTGAACGTTTACTTTGGACATAAAAACTTTTATACGTGCTAAGAATATATTATTAAATTCAAAGTAATAATAGTACTGGTAAATCATAGTACAATTTATAAATTTAAAATATCTATTTGTTCAATTTTATAAGAGCATCCGTAGCTTAGAAATTCTAGCTACCCGCATAATTTTAGAATCATATGCGCATTTATACAGTAAATAAACTATCCGAAAAATAATTATACTCGGATAGACTCGGATTATTCGTCAAATATCTGATTATCCGTTTTGGTGTTATTATTCTTTAATGACTAAATATAAATAATAAATTATTATTAATCAATAACTACGTATAAATAATACTGTAATAGACCATTATTATTTATCAGTGACTACATATATCATTATTATTTATCAACGACTGCATATAAATAAATAGATCATTATTGTTTTTTGTCATTTTTTTTCTTATTATCAATACTTTCGTTAAAAATGTCCACTTCTAACCAGGGACCTGTGGATTTTGTGATATAATTTAACAAATTATGTTTTCGATATCAGCAAATTATTTAACCATAAAAGTCCGAATTTGTATAAAATTTAAAAATTTATCTTGAAAAAAAAAAATGTTGCACTAAAAAAAATTGGTTTTTATGTGCAAAGATATAGTCTATGATATTTTATTTTTTTGAACT
>CAJVPU010000460.1:0-17553 GCA_910591775.1 Dentiscutata heterogama | reverse complement strand
TTTGCGAAGTTTTTTAATATATATATATAATTGTTATTATATGGAGATTTTATATTACTTGGTTCTCTAAACAACAATATTGTAACGACTGGCTATCGCAATGCAGAAGGTATTTGAAACTAAGCTACCTTGTACATAGTTTCACAGTACATTTGTTCTAATTCTATAAGTTTTGTTTCAATACACTTTCTTTAAATATTAAATACTAGTAACTATTAACTATTTTTAAATTATTAAATGAAGTACAGTAGCTTACCTAATATTGTTAAGAAATAAACATAAGTAATAGCATTTCTTTTCTATTGAGTAATCGTATATATCCTTTCTATTATTTTTCTTGGCTGCATTTTGTCTATTTTTTAGCCATTTGATTCCACATATAATTGCACGAAAATTCAAATATGTATATTTGCTTGCTTTTGTGTTAATTTTGTTTATTTTAGAATACTCAGTTAATATAGCTTTTTGATTTTGTTTATTTGCAAGTATACTGCTTAGATTAGATTTTTTTGAAAATAGTACATTTTGCTAGTAAGGAAGATGAATTTGTAAACAAATAACAGAGAGATATGTATATGACATGTTGAAACCAAAAACTCTTCAGCATGCTTCTGAAGCTAAAATCTACTAACTATCCAAATACTAACTAATTTTATTACTGTTTTAGATTTCTAAGGATGCATAATCATATCCTTTATATATATATTTATATAAATACTTGACCAACTTAATGCTAGAGCATATTTGATATTTATATAATAGTTATATTTAAGTGATAGGTAGGTGTTATATAGAATAACCCAGCAATTATCCAATTTTATATTTTTAATTATTATTATTATATCTGCAATATAAAGAATAAGAATTATTGCCTTCTTGTATTTCTTGAATAAAATTTTTTGAATAATATTTTGCATATATGCCTTTTTTTATACATGGTGTATTATGGTTTAAAGATTCACATAGACTGTAAATTATAAAAGAGATAAATGTCTCATATAACTTAGATTATTCTATCAGGTCTGATACTTCTACAAATATAAGCATATTATAGTTATTAGCTTTATGAAGTTTGTCTTTTAGATCAAATATTAATAACAAATGCATATATAAAAGTTCACATTTTTGAAACTTCACTACATGCATGTATGCAATTATAAAGCCAAGAATGCCTTTGATATAAAGATCCTTTTTAAGTTCTTCTAATTTTACTTTAAAAATTCAAGCTATATTATATAATTAAATGATTATCATAATTAGAACTATTCAAATAAGATTATATTTTTTATTTTTTTTTAGATAATAAATTATTTTGAAATTTAAATTTATTAATTTTATTATAAAGTTTACAAAAAAACTAAACAGAACCAAAAAATTTACTTGTAAGATCTGGTCTATCTTGTGAGGTTTGCATTGCTATTAGTTCTGATACAATTTCTGGCTACCAAAAATTACATATTATTTGGCCTTTTATATATTTGTACTAACACTATTGCATCTTGATATCTTTAGTATATATTATGAGATCTTTCTATGAAAGATGAGATAAGACAATATAGCATTCTATTTCCATTATATTATTTAATCCAGATCGAAAAGAATTTTGTAAACCTTGATATACTTCTTTACATATTTTATTTTGTGTAAAAAATAAATAATTTAGACGTGCACGCTCTATTTTAATATAATTATCAACAACATATTGTTGAAAAAGTTGACCACCTAAAAAAAGTAAGATAGGAGGTTCTCAAAAATGCAATTTATATACATAATACTGTCTGGCAGTAACTTTCTTTTGTGATACATATTGTGATATATTCAGATACCAACTATAATCATCTTGAAAAAAAAGTAGTACATATTGCATTTGATCATATAATCTACTTAGCTTAAAAACTCTTAGCAAACCTTTAGTTCATTATTACACAACTACATCTTGCTCTGTGTATTTTATAGAGTTATTAACTTCTATCTAGACAGCAGCAACTTGTGAGGCTGTTGGTTTGTTGTATATACATTGATCTAAGCTATGATCAGCTCTTATTAGCAAGCAAAGTTCAGTCATATTTATACTGGATGATATAGAGTGAAAATTGGCTATGAAAGGGATTAACCAATCTAATATCAATTTGATAAATTCTAAAATATCTTGATAAAGTTGAGGTATAACTGAAAGTCTATTAGCCATTTTAAATTTAGTATTATAAATGTATAATTGAAAAATCTCAGTATTCTATCTATTAGAAGCAAAGATCCAATTAAGTGATAAATTCTACCTTGTACTCAAAATGTATAAACTTCATCTTTATCTACAAAAAGTTATTACTTAGTTATATATAGTTTATTTTTAAACACCAAAATTATTTACTATTTGCAAGTTTTTTATCCAATTTTACACTCATTGAGACAAATACAAAAGCACTATTATAAGCTCTAATATTTGTTTGAAAATTCTTTCCTATATTATTATGTCTCAAATATAAATTTCTTAGTTTCATAACATCATCTGCAATCAATATATTAATAGTAATTAGAATTAATCAATTAATAGTTATAAATAATATAATGTATAGGCTGTTTAACAATAAATAATTGTTATTTAATTTTTCTTAATTTACAATATATTTCTTGTATTTTAGTTGAAAAAAGCTTTGCATTACAGTATGAACAAATTTGAATATCTATTGAATAGTAATGAACAAAATTTGTTATTTCTTAAAAATTAAAGCCAATTTTATAATAGTATTGTTGTTTTTTTGGCAAGTTTTTAGTCTAAATATTTTTATTCAAGAAGTATTGGCAGCTTAATGTTTTTTGGCTGTCTGTAATTAAAGTTTACAAAGAGGTAGTTAGAATATAGAATTCTAGATAATAAGAAAAGAGTAATATTAAGTATATGTATAAGAAAAAAAAGTTATTTGTTTGTTTTGTAGTTGATTGGTTTGATTATTATATGTATTGAGATTTTAACAAAGGTTAAAATAAAGTTAAAGTTGTAAGTCAGAATAGAAAGGTATATTATAATTTTGATGAACTACTTGAATAAATAAATTAATAATCTATTGTAAATGACAAAATAGAAGAAGAAAAATAAATTGAATATTGGTTTGAAGAGAAAATTAGGTAATCAGAAAAAGTTTGTTTATTTATATCAAGATATATATATATTTCAAGTATAATAATATTAACTGATATTTTATAGGGTTGAAAGAAAGAATATTTGAGTAAGTGAAGAAGAAATGATTTGAGAGTTTGTGAAAGTAGAAGAAGTAGTAAATTGTATATGTTAAGAAATTTGTTAAAGTATGTCTTCTCAGAAGAGTGGGATGACTTGGTATCTGGGGAGAGGGTAAGATTTTCTGCAAAATCACTCACCATATGCCTAGCTTTCATGGCTATACAAGAATCTAGAGTCTGCTTTATATATTGAGTTTAACTATCATTACCTAATTCTTCCATGTAAATAGGCTTTTCTGCCTACTTACTTATATTATTCTTCTCTAAAAATGGTCTACAAAATATAGAGAATATTATTATTTTAGAGGCAGCTGCTTCTATGTTTTTTGCAAAAAATCTTTAAAGAAAAGATTATTGGGATTTAGATTCAAATTTATTGGGTTTATTGGGTTTGGATAATAGGTTATAAAATAGATTATTGGATAAGATTGGTGTAGTGATTTTGTAGTGATTAATAATAAGTTGTTCTGCTTGTGGCAAATAAGTTTTATTATATTTAGTGTGAATCTGGAAAAAGGTTTGTTTAAGGTTTTTGAGTATTTCAAAGTAAAAAATAACTTTACTAAAATATTTAGAATCTGTAGTTAGCATAATAAGTTTATAGATTGATTTATCATAAAAAAAATTATAAATATTATCATTTTTAGCAGCAACTTTAAGATATTTATTAAAATAGAAGAAGAAGTAAAAGGTGTTGCAATTGATATTAGATTCCACATTGCTTTGTTTAGTATATAAATCTTCTAACTTGTTAACAGATCTGAGAAGGTTTGAGTAAAGAAAAGTTTAGAGAATGTGGCTAGATGTATTCTATTTTTGTTAAAAATTATAAAGTTAAGTATAGAGTGAATCATAGAAAAGAATTGGTTAAGTAAAGTAGAAAATATAGCAGGGGCAAAGAATAAAAAAAGTGAGTATTTGTAAAAATATTGGTAAATATTTTAATAAATATGCTGGTTGGAAAATTCAAAATGCTCAGTGTTAGTAGTAAGGATGGTACATAGGTTTTCTTTGTCAGCTTTATATATATAAAAATGATAAAGAGTTGCTTTAGTTATAGCATTCTGTGTTTACTAAATGTAGTAATAATAGAGATTTCATAAGTAGGAGGAAGCAGTTTTTTGTTTTCTGTAGCAAGTGTTGTAGCAACTTTATATCAAATATGGTTATAAATTCTTTTTTTATTTTTCTTGGATTGTTAAATAAATTGTCAAGAGTAAATTAGAATAAAAAAAGAAAACTATTTATCAAGATCTTTAATAAAAGGCTTTAAAGATAGAATTTTAAAATTATTAGTAAATTGTTGTTTGAAAATATTAAAAGCAACATTAATATTAAATTGAGTGTCATAGTGAATTTGAAATAAGGATTTGTTTGATGTATCTTTGCTGAATAAGTAACAAATTTTAAAGTAGATTGGTTTAATTTCAAGATCTTTAATAAATTTTTGTGCATAGATTGTTTGATATTTATTTTAGAAGAAAATATAAATATAAGCAAGATTGAAAACAACTTGTTTACAGTTATAAATAATATATAGGAGAATAAAGCCGAGTAATAAAAGGATTTTCTTTGTAATTAAGTTGGGTAAAAAGTATTGTAGTGAATTAAAGAAAGAGAAATTTAAAAGTATCAAAAATAATACTAAAAGGGATAATAGCATTTTTGTTAAATAAAGAGATTGCATTTAGAATTATATTAAGAAGAAATTGAGAACATTGGCCAGCAAGTAAGGCCATTAGATAGTTGAAGGTATGTCTAAATTTTTGTTTTTTTTTGATTATTAAGGTTATTAGAGATAGATTTGACAATTTTGCCAGATACAAATTCAATATTATTAGTGATAGAATAGGTAACAAACCAGTCAAGATCTTTAGAAGTATCATGCTTGAGGTAAGTTGGTTTGGTTAGAGATAGTTGGGCTGCATTAGGAGTAGTATTAGCAAAGTTAGTGATAAAAGATTGAGAAATAGTATTAGAAAAGTTAGTAGCGAAAGTATCAAGATTTATAAAGGTAAAGTTAAGTGGTTTAGTATTTTTAGTTAAGATAAGAGATATTAGAGAGGGTTAAAAAGGTTGTTTTTGGCTTTAGCTTTACTTAAGCAAGTAGGTTTAGTAGTAGTTTAATATTGAAAAGTTTGAAAAGATTTGCTTATATTGATATTAGAAGATAGTTAGAAGGAAGTATAGGGAATATATTGTTGTTAGAAGAAAAAATTAGATTATTAGATAAGATAGAAGAGGCAGATAGGTTTTTGGTAGAAGTAGTTTTTGTAAAGCTTGAAAGATAAAAGTTAAGTTTTTTCTGACTTCATTAAGTGAAGAAATTGCAGTTGAGATAGTAGGAGTACTTGTAGTTGCTAGAGAGAAAGTTGAAATAGTAGCACAGTTGGTATGATAAACTTCTTGGTTTATAAAAGTTAAGAGCTTATTAGAATGATATTTATTGCTATAAAAATAACAAGTAATAGTTTTGGTATATTTGGGCAGGTATGATAGCAAGATTGGCATGTAGAAGAAAGTAAAATATTTTTTGAAGTTTTTAAAATTTGTTAGATAACTTCTGTACCCTTTTGAAATAGCTTTTTACTAGTAGCTACTCAAGAAAATATAGTAGCAAGTTGGTAAATAGAGTTGTTTTTAGCAATAAATTGAGTATAATATTTGCCACATAAGCATGTAGCAATAGATGTTAATTTTGGTACACAAAAGAAGTGTGTTGCTATTTTGGTATTTGTAGTTTTGATATAGCAGTTAAAAGGTTTTTGGTTTGGTAGAATTGGTTTAATATTGTTAGTTGGTTTATCTTTAAGAAAGGCAATATTAAGCTTGTAGAGAAGTAAGAGAAGTAACAAAAATTAGGTAATTTTTTAGGGAAGGAGGTGTAAAAAAAAGGTTAAAATTATTTATAAAGACCTGATTAAATCTTAATATTATAAAATGATACCTATATGCAAATGTCCTCTTTATACGAAATGATTGGATGATCTTGCATATATGTATATAAATTAGACAAGAGCCTTGCGTAAAAAATAAAATCATTTCGCTCACAATTTTGAATAGATTGAACCAATTTAAATATTTTGCATAAGTGTTTATATAGTAATAAATATATATAAACTTGTGAATTTAAAGATAAACCAGTATCGAATGGGTTTAAACTATTTTTAGAAATTCTTAAATGAAACTATAACAGAATAATGAGATATTATCATTATTATTTATTTATAAATTTATATAATTCCTGATTTAACTAAGTATAGAAAATATTTATTTATTTATTTACAAAATTGTAAAAAATTATCACATGCTACTAATTTAAAATCAATACGAATTCATAACTATAAAAGAAAAAAAATATACTTGAAATAACAAATTCATAACAAAAGTAAAATAAAAAGTTTGGATTTAGGTATATAAAAAATGAAAAATATGCGTGATAAAAAAAGAAAAAAAAAGAAAATTTTATTTGGTTTCAGATTTAGTAATACTTGTGGTTGAATTATGTGATCTTAGAGTACTACATAGAGATCAACTAATAGGTTCTTTACCTTTTTCACAACTATTAGATCTTTTCTTTTGATGATCTATATTGTCTTTTGTTAATTTTTCTTTTCGATCAAAATTAACATAGTTATTATCATTCATATGAAACTCATTGTCAGTAATATTATCTTCAACTCGCATGCGTTTCAATGATTGTGAAATATTCGACAAATCAAACTCAGATTTATTGTAAAAAGAACTTGAATGCATCGAGGATGCGTCTTCATTTTCTGATTTTTTCTTAGAATTTTCTGAGATATTTTGATAAGTAGCTAAGAGTTTTGAATGAATTAAACTTAAGGAAGTTGTTTGGGGCATAGCAATGTTTAAATTTTTTTTTTCAAAATGTATATTAACATAATTAATATCAGTAGCATATACATAGAACTTATCGTAAAAAATCTCTATTTGACCAACAACAAAAATCAATGATTCTTGAGGTCTAATTGTATTTTTTAAGTGAGCAAATCTCGAATTAAGCTGTGGAAAAACAACCTTCATGGTAAAGTTACACTCTTCTCTAACATAATCAGTTATTAATGCTTGTATAATGGCATTTTCATCATTTTTGACTTCTTTTGGCATTTCTTTAGGAACTCTGATTAATGATATTTTTAAAAGACATTTATTTGATCCAGGTATAGAACTTCTATTATGAATAGTTAGATGCATAGAAGTTAAAACAGTCATTTAAATTAAACAAAAATACTAAATATTTAAGTTCACCAATATTAAAAATATTGCTATATATATGAATTACTATGATAATACCTTTGCTTTTTTATTTTTTCCATAGTATGTTGGCACGATTTTACTACCAACACAGTAAAAATTATCTTTCTCAAAAACTGCTTGTGTTTCTAAATCTCTTGTATTTAAATCAATCAGCACAAATAAAGTCATATCTATATCATAATCTTCGTGCTCAATGGGATATCTGCCAATAGCCCAAATTCTTATGAAATTGGTACCTTCTTTTTCATACTGCTTTATGAATTTAATCCTTACGATAGTATTTGCATAACATGGCATTGAATGAAAATTATTTGAAATAAATTAATGAAAATATAATTCCAACTGTATATATATAAAAAAAATTTTTTATATATTACTTGTCTGAATTAAAAATACTGAATATCGTAAAAAACAATTTTATATTTATTTTTGATGAGTGATTTATTACCCGCGATGATATTATTTTAAGAAAAATTCTCACGAACTTATTATGTTATAAATAAAAAAATACTATTAATAATATATTGCGACATTTGAAATTTATAATCATTACTGCACTTTAATATTAAACAGATATAAATTTAATTAAAAAAAATGTACAAATAGATCATCGTATTTAAAACTTAAAAAACTGAATTAATAAAAAACATTCCAAAATCATACTTATAATGGTGAAACAAAAACTTCGTACTAAACAATGGAATACTGTTTATAAATGAGTATACTGCACAAAAAAACAACAAAAAACAATATATAAAAGTTTTCACAATAATAACTTTTATACTGCAACAAATAATACTTTATGGTGGGATAACTTAAGTACTTTAAATAGTACAAATTTATCACCATTTGCTTTTTTATAGAATCGAAGATACAATTACTATTCAACTGTACTTCTTACTAGTAAACTTCCTAAATTTTGCTATAATCTTGGAAAACGCATGATACCTCCATTACCACCTTACCCCACATGTATTAATCTTATTATTAATGATACTAAATGTAGCAGTTATTCACGAAAACTTAACATGCTTTTTTCATTTACAGCGATCAGAGTACAAGGTCAATTTGTAAAAATTCTAGCACCATCTTCAGTGTGTATTACAGGACACACTTACCACCATATGTTACCGATAGACACTTCTAACCATTCATTATATTAGTATATTTATGATGAGCAAGAATGATGTATAATAGCTAAAAATCAAAAAATACCTGATAAATGGATTTCAACTATTCAAATTATGTTAACACAAGTTAACCCCTATATAAATTTATTACAACCTTTTAAATACAACTTTTCATATAATGCAGTACTTGAACTATGAGAAAATAATACTACAGGGGAAATTGCTGCTATTATGTATACTAATAACATTGTAAATATATATTTACAAAATATCATGATTTGCACAATACAAATATTATCCACAAGTTTATAAGCATTTTTAGTTCACAATATGAGCCTTTATAGTACCCTTTATTTTTTTCACACGAAAAACCAGGATGACATATAAAAAACAACTATAATTTATCTCAAATCGATTGGTATCGATGTCGTTTAATACAAGAACAACACTTTTTAGTATTTGGAAGATTAACTTCAGAATACTTGGTCAACATGTACTCATGTGTAGAAGAAGAATAATTAAATTTTATATTAAAAGAAAAAAAATGCCTAAGCAATGAAAAAACAAAACATAATCAAAATAATATTACTATAGAAGAAGACTTCGAAAATGATAACAATGAAAATGAAGAAGAAGATCTACATCTCCCTGCTTCCTTTTTGGGCTCCAAAAGATGGTGTTCAACTCATGTCGCAAATGCACTTGCACTTGCTCGTTGCTTGAGAAAACCAAGTTTCTTTATTACAATGACTACAAACCCAAATTAGGAAGAAATTCATTTGCAATTACAACCTGGACAAAATGCATTAGAAATTGCTCCAATTGTTGTATGTTCCTTTCACTCTAGATTTAAAAAACTCAAAGACTTAATCTGTACTCATTTTAGAAAAATTATTTATATAATTAAAGTGATCGAATTTCAGAAATGTGGATTTTCCCACGCTCATGTAGTAGTATGTGTGCAATCTGAACTGCCTATTGACCAAATAAATAAAGTTATAACAGCAAAACTACTAAGAGAAAAATCATATTTAAGAGAATTAGTTGAAAAATATATGATACATAAACAACAACATTCACTATGTTGCCTTCGTAATGGAAAATACATCTATAATTATCCAAAATCAATAATCCCAGAAACACATATTAATGAAAAATTTTTTGTACAATATCGGCGTCATATGCAAGAAGACATGTGGGTTGTACCTTATAATCTGATGTTAATTTCAAGATTAGAATGTCACATTAACTTCAAAATTGCATCTACAGTTAATTTATTTATGTACTTATTTAAATACCTTTTTAAAGGCCCGACTATGTAAAATTCACCATTAATAACAAATCTACTAATGAATCAAAAAATTATAACAAAAATAATCTTGGAACAACAAACACCAATCCAACAACAAATCAACGAATTAATAAATTCGAGCATTATATTAAAAGAAGATATTTATCAGCACCTGAAGCTGTATAAAGGATCTTTCGTTATCCTATAACTATATCAGACCCATCAGTTTTAATACTTCTGATTCATCTCCTAATACAAATATTCCCCAATATACTCATTATCAAAGAATTTTATCATCAGCATTACTTCTTGATCATTACTTAATTCATCCACTTGAATCAATCTTTACTCAATTAAAATACACAAAATACTATGAAAATTATATACTATATCCATATAACCTGGATAACATAAATAAAAACAACTTCATTGAACAAGAATATCCTAATGTACTGAAAAAAATCATGCAAAAACAATCTGTGAATAAAATCGCTAGAATAGTTTTAATTGCACCAGGAGCTGGTAAACTATTTTACTTAAGAAGTATCCTATTACATCATTCTGTTCGATCTTGGATGATTTAAAAATAATAAATGGAAACACTTACAATACCTATTAAGAAGTTGCATGTGAAATAGGACTATTTGCAAATGAAAATGAAAGCATACTTACAATGAAAGAAGCTATCGATAACTTTTACACACCAGCACAATTATGATTTCTATTTATACAACTAATATTAGATGGTGCCCCATCACTTGAACTATGGCAATGATATAAAAACAACTATTTGGCTGATTATCAAGAAAAACAACATAACAATCACTCATTAGCTATAGACATAACACTTCAAGAAATAGCATCAATGCTTGGAGAACATGGATGACATATGCGTGATTTTGGCTTACCTGAACCACATTTTTGGACCCGAGAAGTAATAGCGGAGCTCCAACGTTACTCTGATTATATAAAATATGAACAACTCACTGAAAAATTCTATTCAATGATGACTTCAGAACAAACAATCTTTTATGAAAATGTTGTAAAATATATACTAGAAAAAAAAAACTCAACCATGCAATCAATAAATGAATTTCCTATATTTTTAGATGGAAAAGCTGGGTGAGGAAAAACATTCTTAATTAATGCAATTTGTTACAAGATTCGAGTGGCAAGAAAAATTATTCTGATATGCGAAACCATAGCATTATTAGCCCTTCTTTATGAAGGTAGACATACAGCACATTCATTATTTCGCATACCCGTTGAAGAAAACAATATAAACATCCAATCAACAATAAAACTTAAAAGCAACTGTGCAAACTTATTTCAAGCTGTTGAACTAATTTTGTGAGATGAACTCGCTATGATAAACAAAGCTATACTAGAAAGTATAGATCTTCTTCTTTAACAAATCTGTGAAAAGGAAGAACCATTTGGTGAAAAACCATTTATAGGTATTGGTGATTTCAGACAAGTAGCACCTGTAGTAAAAGGAGCAAGCAAAAGTGCTACAATAAATGCATCAATTAAAACTTCGCATTTATGGAAAAACTTTAATATATATACTCTTAATCAACCAATTCGAAACTCAACCAATCCAAACTTTGCCAAATTTATAGACAATATCGGAGAAAACTATGTAGATCAAGAAGTTTCATTAAATATTTTTAAAACTACTCGAGACATAGAAGAGGCAATTTCATTTTTATATCCTGAAAACATAATAACAAACAATAATAACATACAACAAAAAGCATTTCTTAGTCCCCAAAACACTTTAGTTAATAATTTTAACTATAGAATACTAAACAAACTACCTGGAATAACCCATACATACTTTAGTTATGATATAGTCAAAGAAAATAATGAAATTATTAAGGATCACCCTATTGCAACACCAGATTATCTTACCTAACTAACCTACCCAGGAATACCTAATCATGAAATACATTTAAAAGTCAGAGCTGTATGCTCTATAATGCGAAACATCTCTATTGACAAAGGATTATTTAAATACTCGCAGGTTATAATAACTAATTTAAAACAAAGACTAATTGAAGTAGAAGTACTAAAATACAATAACTTCACAAATCAAACAGAAACCCACTTAATTCCAAGAATCAACTTTTATTTTCAACCCGATTACTGTTCCTGGACAGTACACAGAAAACAGTTTCTATTACATCTTGCTTACTCAACAATATTTAATAGTTGTCAAGGTCTTACTTTAAACAGTGCTATCATTGACCTTAGAACTAATGTATTCGTGCATAGACAACTATACACAGCAATATCCTGAGTAAAAAATAGAACACATGCACTAATTCTCTTACCAAATAACAATTTAGAAACAAAAGTGCTAAATGTTGTATATGAAGAATTAATACAATAAATATACTAAATTTTTTTTAATTTTAAAATAAATTTATAAAAATATATAAATAAACTATAACTTAAAATTGTTCAAAAAATACAAAAAAAAAAAAAAAAAAAAATAACCCAACCATTACAATTATTTAAATTTTACATGATAAAAAATTTTCACAACCTAAAACTAACATCAGATTTGAAAAAAATCAGGGCGACGTCAGCACCTGGGTTTTTTTCTTGTATATATTAAGAAGAGGAGAGAGAAAGTATACTCTTATAAAAAAAATCAGATAATAAATAACACTGCTCTAAATATAGAAGTGCTAAGATTAATAGTTTCTGGTTCTTGCTAAGTTGGAGTAGACATTTTAAAGGATCAAAAAAGTTAAAAATTAGTAAATTTAACTTAGAATTTGTAATAGAAATTAGTTTTTTGTAAAATTTATCTAAGTTGAAAATAAGATATAAAAATAGAATAGAGGTTGTATTAAAGTAGGCTATTTAGGGGTAAGTAAAAATAGGGTCTTTAATTTAAATTATACAAAGATCATATCATATGATCTATAGATTGGATTTCAAAGCTTTGTATTACACAAAAATCACATGATAGTTATGTATTACATGAAACCAAAAGAGAAATCTTATTATATAAATAGAAATTACAAAAAAAACAAATATTAAAATTGTATGATATTAATTAAAATAAGACAATTTTAGTGTAATTAAAAAAGTACCACTAGTTTTAAAGTATTGTAAAATGTAGATAGCATGGCTGAGATAGCTTTAATTACACAAAAAACATCTAGTTGTTTAGAAAAAGAAAAATTTTCAAAGTAAAAAAGAAAAAAAGTAATCAGAATTCAAATTATTTTGCTTATAACTCAGTCAATATTGAAGCTACAGAGATTTATCATAGCTTGTTTTGAAGAGAAAAATATATAAAATAACTTGACTTATATTTTAGAAAGAGGTTTAGAATCTGAGTTTTGTGTAAATGGCAAAAGAAGCTTCCTTGGCCTAGAAAGCTATTATTTAAAGAGTTTAAGAGCTATCTCTTTAAAATTTAAATATTATATATAGTTTTATATATAGAGAAAGTTTTATTAAAACTAGAAATTAGGTTGTTTTAATAAATTATTGCAAAAATGAGATTTTGTTGAGTTAGGTTTTAGAAAAATTTTTATACAAATAATTGATAGAAAAAGTTATTATTATTATTATTATTCTTCTTCTTCTTCTTCTTCTTCTTCTTCTTATTCTTATTCTTATTATATTATTATTATTATTATTATACAATACAATTACATGAAATATGAAAGGATAGTTCTGTTCAACTTTTTGGTATGCTATATTTTTTTCTTATTTAGAAGGTATTATGATTATCATTGTTTTTCTATTTTAGTAAGTATTATAAAAAATCTAAACCATCTAGAGTTTGTTCATTTAAATGTTTTTGATTGGTCTTTATCAGAAATGTGAACTAGGTGTGAGAAAAATTAATTATCAGATAATTATTGCATCATATTTACTAATTTTCAAAACTGCTGAACTGTAATTGTTGTAATATGGTTAATGATATTATTAATCATTATAATTTTAATCAATCTGTAAATTAATAATTAGTATATGAAAGTTGAAAGAATCAACTATTCAGTTATTCATATTCATGTCCTCAGTTGTTTGCATTTAACTGAGATATAGATAATATTAATAACAGGTATTAGTAAGTAATAGAGTAGAGTTGTACTAGAAATTTTTTATTATAACATAATAGAAACTATAATAATTTCAAAATAAACTAACTTAACCTATTGTAAATATTAGAATAAAGAGTAAGTTTTGTAACAGAATTTTTTCAATAACACACAATAAAACCACAATAAATCTTGACTTTAACAATATAAAAATAATGATAAATTTAATAAAAACTATAACAATATAATATTATAGTTATTAGATAATAGATAAGTT
Source organism: Dentiscutata heterogama (assembly GCA_910591775.1). Lineage (NCBI taxonomy): Eukaryota > Fungi > Glomeromycota > Glomeromycetes > Diversisporales > Gigasporaceae > Dentiscutata > Dentiscutata heterogama. The sequence goes on along the minus strand of CAJVPU010000460.1, from coordinate 3,270 downwards.
TTGTAACAAAATTTTTTAACTTGATAATTCTAATACAAACAAAACTTATGCTGCAAACCAACAATTTTAACCATGTACTATAGTTATTAAAATAATGAGATAGTGATCATAATAATTCTAATTGACTAATTCAAACTTAATCATATATAATGCTGTAATTACCAGGGTAACAAGTAAGCTTTACAACAGAATTTTTTATAGTAGAGATTATGATAATTCTAATTTGACTAATCCAACTTTAATTGCATATAGTATCGTGATCACTGGGGTACCTCTATATGGGTAGAGCTTGGATCTAATAGATATCCAGATATTAAGTAATTTTTTATACTAGAGATTATAATAATTCTAATTAAACCCTAATTATTGTGATTACCAAGATATCAAATAAATTCTGTGTTCGAATTTTTTTATGCTAGAAATTATGATTATTCTAATTTGACAAATTCAATCTTAACCACATATGCTACTATGGTCACTGGGGTATCAAGTAAGTTCTGTGATAGAATTTTTAAGGTAGAAATTATGATAATTCTAATTTGCTAATTTAATTTTAATTGCATGTTGTACTGTAGAACACTAGAGTATCTAGTAAATTTTGTGACAAAATTTTTATACTAGAGATTGCAGTAATTCTAATTTGACTAATTCAACCTTAATTGCATATAGTACTGTAGTTACTGAGTATTAAGTAAGTTTTGTGATAGAATTTTTAATAATACTAAAGATTACATAATTCTAATTTGACTAATTTAATCTTGATTGAATACTTAACTGGGATATCAAGTAAGTTCTGCTACAAAATTTTTATGATAAAGAATATGATAATTCTAATTTAACTAATTCAACTTTAATCATGTATAGTACTGTAGTCACTAGGGTATTGAGTAAGTTTTGCTACAAAATTTTTATAATAGAGATTATAATAATTTTAATTTGACCAATTCAATCTTAATTGTATATAGTACTGTAGTCACAGGGTATCAGATAAATTCTGTAACAGAATTTTTTAAGATTGAGATCACAATATACCAATTTGACTGATTCAATCTTAATTGCATATAGTACTGTAGTTACTGGCATATCAAATAAGTTTTGTAATAAAAATTTTTACACTTGAGATTACAATAATTCTAATTCAACTAATTTAACCTTAATTATATATAATACTGTGATTACCAGGGTATTGAGTAAGTTCAGCACAGAATTTTTTTGTACTAAAGATTATAATAATTCTAATTCAACTAATTCAACCCTTAATCATATAGAGTATTATAGTTATCAGATATCAAGTAAATTCTGCAACAGATTTTTTATAGTAGAGATCATAATAATTCTAATTTGACTAATTCAACTTTAATCACAGCTTGTACTGTAGTTGCTAGGGCTTTATACAAGTTCTATGCCAAAAATTTTTATGAAGATCATAATATTTCTAATTTAACTAATTTAACCTTTATTATATATAATACTGTGGTTACTGGAGGTATCAAGTAAGTTCAACAGAGTTTTTTATGTTTGAGATTATGATAATTTTTAATTTGACTAATTCAACTTTAATTATATATAGTACTGTGATCACTAGGGTATCAAGTATGTTGTGTGACAAAATTTATTATAATTAAAATTACAATAATTTTAATTTGACTTAAATCACATATGATACTATAATTATTGGTGTATAGTTGTTAGAGATGATAATCATTATCTGTTATAAAATATCAAGATTTAATCTAGTTTTTATTGAGTTTTGATATTGATATTTAGCATTACTTGGTTTCATCTAATAACTATATACTAGTATATTAAATAAGTTCTATAACAAATTATTTATAGTAGAAATCACAATAATTCTAATTTAATCTCAATTGTATATAGTACTGTGGGACGCCAAAGTATCAAATAAGTTTTATGATAGAATTTTTATATTAGAGATTGCAGTAATTCTAATTTGACTAACTTAACATTAATCATATATGGCACTATAGTTGCTGAGCATCAAGTAAGTTCTGTAACAATTTTTAATACTAGAGATTATATAATTTCAATTCAACTAATTCAACCTTGATCACATATTTAACTGGGGTATCAAGTAAGTTTTGCTACAGAATTTTATAGTAGAGATTATGATAATTCTAATTTAACTAATTCAACCTTAATTATATGCATTATTGCACTGGGATATTAAGTTTTGTGTTAGAATTTTTATAGTAGAGATTATAAAAATTCTAATTTAACTAATTTAAACTTAATCATGTATAGTACTATGATCACTGAGATATTAAGTAAGTTTTGCAATAGAATTTTTTATAGTAGAGATTACAATAATTCTAATTTGACTTAATCATATATAGAACTGTGATTACTGGGATATCAAGTAAGTTCTGTGCCAAAATTTTTAAAAGTGGAGATTGCAATAATTATAATTTGACTAATTTAATCTTAATTGTATATAGTATTGTAAAATAAAATCAATTTTTTAAAATAATTTCTGAATTTATAAATATTTTTAAACAATTATATATCTTTTTAGAAAATATATTTGTTGCTTCAAAGATGCAGTAAAAGCTGTATTTTGAATATTAACTAGTAAAATTGGTAATTAGTGTTAGAGATAGTAGCTGTTTTAGTTTAGAATTTGGGGTTGGTTAGAGGTTTAGCAATTTTGAATAAAATACCTATGTGTGATAATTTTTCAAGAATAAATATAATATTATGAGCTTAATATAGTCAATTTGTTTTTATCAGATAGTCTATTTTAAATAATATAGCAAGTGATAAAAAAATTATAGCAAATAAGATAGAAAATATGAATATGCCACCTATTGCACTAATATCATACATATTATGTAGAATTTTGATGATTTGTAATTATTATAATCGCATCTTTATTTAACTGTTATACTGATTTTAGCATGATAATATGTTATTTTTCTATAGATTTTTAAATTTTACATGTCATATATGATCATACTGGTTCTGCACAGTATTGTATATCACTTAGCTAACTTTATTATTATTATTATTATTATTATTATTATTATTATTATTTTTTATTTTTTTTTTTTAATATTAAGGTGACCACTTAGGTCCTCGGCACTTAGCTTTATTCAGGTAATTATGATATTATATCAATTTCACGAGGATACAACTAGCCACACGTGTACTTTTGGTACCTAATTTAAGTAGTCTACCTGGGTTCTACACTAGCCACTATACCTGCAACCTAACTAGGAGATTACCTATTTAAGCTCTCTGATTATTTAACTA
>CAJVPU010000459.1:0-17559 GCA_910591775.1 Dentiscutata heterogama | reverse complement strand
TTAAGTAAGTTTAATTTAGATAAAGTGAGATCACTAAGGTAGTAAATAAATATTTGATAAGTTTGGGGTTCTATAGTGATATATAAACTAAAGAAAGTTGAGTGTATAGAAAAGAAACAATAGAGAAAAATTAAAAAGATTAAGGACAGGAGAATGATATTAATTAGTCAAAATTAAGTGGGTTGGTCTAGAATTTCAGCAAGACATAAAAGACTATCAGCATTTGAGTATTGTTTTCCAGCATGGTGAACAACCATAATGCAATACTTTTGAAGAGCAAGAATCCAATAGGCAAGTCTTCCTTGAGGAAGTTTATTCTTCAGCAAGGACTTAAGTGTAGAATGGTCAGTAATAAGAAGAAAGTGGGTCATGTGGAGATATTGGTGAAAATAAGAAACAGACTAGACAATGGCTAGACATTTCTGTTTAGTAACAGAATAATTTCTTTTAGTGCTAGTCATAGTCCTGCTGGCATAGTAGATAACTCTCTCTCTGCCTTGATTGTCTTTTTAAGAGAGTATGGCTTCGAGAGCTGATTCTGAAGCATCAGTAAAGAGAAGAAAAAATCTGGATATGCTAAAATAGAAGCAGACATGAGTCAGTCTTTCAATATCTGGAAGGCTTCATTTGCTTGGTTATCCAGATGTATTTAGAATTCTTCTTTAAAAGAAGATTAAGAGGGGCGGCAATTTGTAAAAAATTCAAGATGAACCTTCTATAATAGGACACAAGACCTAAGAACCCTCATAACTGATGGAGGTTTCTTGAAACTAGAAAGTTCTTAATGGTCTCAACCTTTTTCGGATTAGTTGAGATACCTTCAGAACCAATGACATACCCTAAAAATTTAAGTTCTCTCTTGGTGAAGTGACACTTGCAAGGAATCAACCATAGATCTGCACTTTTAAGATGCTAAAAGACCTCTCAAGTGTTGAAGGTGGTTGTTGAAGCTTGAAGAAAAGATATTAATATCGTCCAGATATACAATGACAAACTTGCTATTAATATCTCTCAAAAAAGTGTTCATGAGCTTTTAAAAAGTTGCAGGGGTGTTGGTGAGACCGAATGGCATAATATTGAATTTATATATACTATACTGGAAAGTGAAGGTAGTTTTTTCCTTGTCATTGGGGTGTATCTCAATCTGCTAGTAACCATTGGCAAGATCAAGAGAGGTATACTAGGCAGAATGGAAAAGGGTATTGAGAAGGTTATCTATATAAGGTAAAGAATAACTATCCTTCTGAGTTAAAGCATTCAATCAACAATAGGTGATACAAAAGTTAGTTTTGACCTTTTGTTTAATCAAGACTATAGGTGAGACCCATAGACTATCAGAGGGTTGTATAACACTTTCTTCTAGCATGCGACCAATTTCTTCTTCAAGAAACTCCCTCTCTCTAGAAGCAGTACGGTAGGGCTTTTGTCTTATAGAAGCAGCATCGCCAGTGTGAATTTTGTGAATAACTAAACAAGTATGTCCTAAGTCTTGTGAAGTCTAGGCAAAAGTTGTATCATATTCTAACAACAATTGGTTCAACAAATTGTTGTCTTCTGGGTCAAGTGGACTGATATCTAACTTGAAAGAAGGCTCCTCGATGTCTTTAAAAAAAAAATCATGATCTTTGTCTGGCTTGTCAATATTGAAATCAGAAATATCTTCTTCCAGGTATTCATCATTACTATTCAAATTCCACCAGGCTATATGAGCACCTTGTTATAAGTAGAAGGTGTCACAGTAGAAGTTATCAGTATCTTGATCAAAATCATGATAGGTAGAATTAAGGAGACCCCAATTCTCTAGAGAGACAAAATCAAACTCAACTGGTTCAGAAAATAAAGAAAGGCCCAAGGTTAAAGATTCATCTTCTTCAAAATAACTGAAGATTTGGTCTTCTGGTTTTTCTTCTTTATATTTACTCTTGGTCTCCTCTTCCTCGAATTTTGAGGCTTTTTCTGACTTAGTGATTCTAGGAGTGCAGCTTTCTTGAAGAGGGCTGTGCTTGAGTCTACGAAATTCTATAGAAATGATGACTTGTTTGTCCTTCAATATAAAACTCATAGCTTTATAGGTATAATTAATTTTGGCATTCACTTTGAAGAGCCAATTGTTTTCTACGATAGCCTTGTACGAAATAGTATCAGTAACTATTATATTGATAAGAACTTTCACTTCTTCTATTATAAATAAGAAATCAGAAATTTCTCCAATAGCTCTATGGCTTTGGCTATATATATTAATCATATTAATGATAGATAGCCATTCGACCTTCATACCTATTTCTTGAAAGAAAGAGGTGGTGATAATACTTCTTAATGAGCTACTGTCAACTATTAATGAAATGACCATTCTATTAACGGAAGCTCATAGTACAGAGTGGTAGCTTTGTTGGTTAGTTGTAAATTGCTAAAAGTACAACTTTTCCTCTTAGACAATTTTTTCTTTTGAAGACTTTTTAATAACTCTATCCACATAGAGGAAACAGCCTTTAATAATTGTCCAACAGTAATGTTGGCAGATTTGTTCCTCATATTAGCAACAATTAAATAGGAAAAAACAAGTGTAGAAATCTGAGAGGGCTCATTTTCAGTTTTCCTTCTTTGAACAACTGAGGGCTTAGCCTTATCTTTTTTTTCTTTAACAGCTTCACATGTCCTTTCATTGTCAATTCTAGACCTGGCTGCTTTAAAAAGAAGGTTCTTTTGAATAAGGTCTTCTTGGGTGCACTGCCACTTAAGCCTAGTCAGTCAGATATGTCACTCTAGTTCTTCACCAATCCTGTATAGGGAGCTTCCTCATGAATATTTAAAAAGTTTTGAGCTTCATTTTCTGGTGAGGTTGGGTTAAGCAAATTTAACAAAGTCTGTATAGCCTCTTGGGTTTTAGCATTTTGGGAATTAGTGTTGGGTTGACGATTATTGTTTTGGTTTGGAAGGTTGTTTCTAAAGCAATGTCTCTTCTGTTATCCCTTCTGAGAGGGTTAAAGCAATTCTTAGCAAAATATCTATTTTGTCCACAATGAGAACAAGAGCCCCGTGGCCTATTGTTTCAATTATTCTAGTTTTTCCTGAGAGAGTCTTTGGCTTCCTTCAACTGATTCATTATATTGTTGACCACTTCTGTCAGTTTAGTAATTGCTTCCTCCATTAAATTCAGATTGAGAGGTTGTGCTTGCAGAGGCATGTATTGAGATAAGTAGAAAGATGAAATAAGAGATGTATTGAAGTTGGCTAAGTTTTGCTTAAAGATATTTTCAAAAGCCTTAGCACTTTTAAAGGTGGCAGCCAGAGTTTCTGGCAAAAAGGAAGCCACAGAGATGGCAAAATCAGGTCTCAGTCCACTGATGAACATCTGGGCCTTGGCAGTATTTGGGTAATGATGCTCACTAGTTTCTACTTGTTATAGAAGCTCTTTAATAGCTATGTAGTATGCGTCTACATCCTTGATAAGAAGTTGCTTGTGCTGGGTCAGCTGGGCAAACCATTTACTTTCTAATACAGGGGTTCTAAAGTGGGCAGTAAATATAGATTTAAAGCTTTGGCTCTGATTTTGATTATTATTCCATTGATCAACCAGTTGTGATTGATTCCTAATACTAATCTACCATGTAGCAGTAGCACCCTTAAGCTTAGGATAACAACAGAGATCTTACAATTGTCCTAAACTTGGTTGGCCTTGAATATCTTTTCCACATTCTCCAACCAAGTAATAGGATCTTGTTCTCCTCCTAAAAATTCAGGGTAAGAGATCAAGTCAGTTCTTGATTTTGTACAGAGAGGTTTATTTGGGGAATGTTGATTTGGAGAGGTGTGATGTTAATTTGTAGAGAAGAAATTTGCTACATCTGAGTAACCAGCACTCTAATCCGCTGAGCTAGGTTGTTTATAAAGTTAGGCTGGTTGTTGGGATTGGAAGCGTTGTTGTTGTTTCTTTAAGCTATATCATCGAGAAGTTTGAAAATAGAGGCAGCTTCATCTTCTGAGATTTTACTATAATTATAAGTGTCCTAAATAGGTTTTTTAAAAATTTGTCAGTTTTTTGATAGATAGTTAGAAATTTGTTTAATAAGGTTGGATAAGTATTGGGTTGTTTGTAATAACAAAAACTGAAGAGAAATCTTCTTAGTAAGGCTTCGAAAAATCCTCCTATGGGAAAATTGTAAAAAATGTCAAAGCAGATTAAAGAAATCTGTAAATATGAAGTAGCCAGCTATGCCAAACTAAACTACTTCCAAAAGTTGATGAACTGAACTGACTGAACTTCTTGGAGATTAAAGCAAATAGTACAAGAATTATCGAGGTAATGTTTTATAAGGTAACAAGTTGCTTGAGAACCTTTGCCAAAGATATAGTATTGTTAATCATGTTCGGCATTGTTTCTAAAGTGTTGTTCAAAATTATTTATACAATAGATCTGAAGTATGTTATCCAAGTCCACACAACTGGCACTACTTGTTACTATTAGTGGGAGAGCTAAAAACAGGGAGGATGCCGGTTTAGAACAGGACAGTAAATAATACAAGTTAGAAATAATCAACTGTGAAAGGATGTCGAGTTAGTACGGTTGAATATAATTAGAGGTGTTTTGGAGTAAATGATGTGAGATAAGAATAATAGAATTTAAGAAATGGCAAGTACAGATATGAGTCTGGATTTAGTAAATTAAACAATGTAGAGATTAGCAGTGAATCGATTCTTAAACAGATCGATTGATGTATGCAGGATGATAATTAATAAAAATAATAAAATAACAATAAGCATTAACTTAATGTTAATAAGAAGTGTGTGAGAATTTAATTATGCAAAATAAATATAAGTTGCCTTTGGCTTTGAAATGCCTACTAACTTATAGGTATTTAAGTTTTATTTAAACAAATCGAAGTCTGAAAAAACTTTATTGAGATCAAAAGTGGGCCTTTAAATATATAATTGTTTTATATAATTAATTACAATACTCAATTTACGGTACAATTCTCTTCTGCCAAATAATATAAGAATACAAAAACTCTTTTCTTCTAACACCAATGAAATTTCTTTATACTATTTTAAGACTTGTCCCTGAAATATTTAACACATCTTCCTCAATACACTTCATTATAAAAGTTATAATAATCCTTTTAAAGGACAAGTAGGCAGTTTTTATAGCAAGTAAATGCTTTTTGTTCACCCTTGTTAATGCTGTTAGACTCTGATTCCTTGTCCAATTTCGGAATCTCTTCCAACAGTAATGCAACAATTGAATAATGAGGAAAAAGGCTAAATTGTCTTGTATCAGGACAACAATGTTATTTGTATGGTCATTATTGAATGCTTGGGAACACGCGTCCTCGATCTTGTAGTATGAATAATATATAAGGGAATAGAAATTGATATGTATAGAAATTACAAATAAAGAAATGATAAACTACAATATAAAAATAGAAATAAAATAGGTGATACTAAAGAAAATGGCTAAACGTCGATTATAACGTGATCGTATGACGTCGATCAGAACAATCTAGAAATTGATCTGTTAACGTGACGAAAAATTTCTTTGGCATCCCATAACTAATTAAATGTAATTTTCTTTTGTATAAATAATTAAATATTCTTTCATTTAAATTAATAAATAAATACCTTTATAATTAAACTTTTAAATAATTTAAACCTAGTAAAGATCCTCTTTGGCACATTACAATTTTTAAAAACCTAAACCTATTATTTAAACATGACAATTTTAAAAACCTCGCGAGAAATCATGTGATTTCTGTAGATCGGTGTTCAAAAAAAAGGCACGGGCGGGTTGGGGTTGTTACATAATATCTATGGGATAAATACTTTACACAAATAGATGTGTAAAATAGGATTGTTTTAATGAATAAATCGATCTACGTGTAATACACGATTATATATTCTCAAATCCAACTATAAGTCGTAACCACATTATATTCAGTTCACTCAAATAAATTAATTCCATTTATCATTGGAACTAATTTCACACATTCATACACATTTTAAATAAAAAATATAACTACTGTGGGAATTCTTTAATAGTTTCTTTAAACCATAGCGATGTTTAAAAAGTATGATATTTATTGTAATTAAACCACTACGGTTGTGCTCTTAACATCTTTCATAACATTAAGTTCTTAGTATTTTGATATTTTCTACTATTATTAGTTATGAATATTCCATTCCAATAATGAAAAGTAAAGAATTTATTTTATTACAGATAATATTAATTATAATATTGACACAATTATTATCAAGAGCAATTAAATTCCCAATCATCGTTTAATTATCGATAATAATATTATTTTCAAATGGTTAAATGCTAATTTTTAGCAAATGTTAAGGATTGAAATTTATGAATGCAAACAAATCTTTTACAAATATTACTTGAGATACGACAAAGGTCTTTCATTCGTTTCTTTCATTTTCAGGATTACGTAAATATTTTTTATTCCATTTATGAAAAAGTTTTCTCTAAATTATTTACTATTGGTTAATCAGTGAAAAAAAAAAGAAAAACACATTTAGTGAAATTAGGAGTAGGATAAATAAGAATATTAGCAATAAATATTCAAGCAAAGAATGTAGATTCTATCATGATGCATATTTACAGAATAATTTAATGTGTTTTGTGAAATTTTTATCGAAACCATTTTTGCATATAGTCGGCACAATAATCAAAATCATTCCTTCTATTAAAGTATTGTTAAAATTTCTAAAATATTATTGTTTCCTAAATTTATCTGCTAGATAAACGTAGTTAAAACAATTCAAGATCATTGATGTTTGATGTTTTTGGATTAAAACTATAATTAGCTCATGAATCGAATCGTCGTGATTTACGCAGATTCATGTTTCGAATTCACTCTATTTTAATTTACCTCATATCTCGAGAGTCCTAAATAGATGTACATGTCAATATTAATTCCATCACACACGTACGTACGTGCATACATGAATTAATGCAATTTAGGGTAGATGAACTTAAAAAATTACGTTGTACATGCATTATCGATGCTATTAGTGTTATTAATTTGCAAGAGGAAAAGCATCCATTTAATCAGTTCAATTATGACCTGAAAATTTATATGATTAGTAATAACAAATCAGTATTGGTTGTTATCATTGATGCAGATATAACGGATATGATCGAATAAGAGTTCAGCATAGTGTGTAAGAAGTACAAAATCTTTATCCCGTTGATCGATAACCAATTTTGGATACAATTAACCTAATTTTTAATTCAATCTTGTATATACGTGACTACATTTTGGTCAGCTACCAATTGGTTGGATTTTTTTTTGTAAATTTTTGGTTTTGAATTACTTTATATAGTCTAATTAAACAGTCAGATGAACAAACAATTCGTTACCTGGAACCAAAAAGAAAATTTAATGTAAAACGTAAATAAATATATATTATATTTGTATATATATTTTATTAGTTAAAAAAAGTTAAGTCTTCCCGTTAATGAAAACAATGGCATTTTTCTAAGAAGCTAATGCGTGGTTATTCTTCCTATTGTTATGAAATGTTTATGTATCATTATGAAAATATTAAACATTACAGTTATACGTATCAAATCAAGCGCGTTGTTCTAAAAATTTTATAGTTAAGATTGCGATAAAACGTGAAGCGCATTGTTAATCTGAAGTGATTTTTCGTGTAATATGGTACTGCATCTCGGCCGACTGATATTTTTAGCTTCATATAAATCGTTACACGAAGTTGAAAGGTCTTGCTCTTATGTGAAGTAGAAAGTAATAAACGAACACGTCACTTACAAGCAATCAAAAAAAAAAAAAAACGGCTTACTTCTAGTGTATATACGAAATAAATTTGCAAACAAATAAATAAAAACTATATTAAACTGTAGAAAAAATCGTCATTAATAGATGTTTAGATGTCAAGGTGTTTCATGAACGATTAGTTGAATCATGTGTAAAGGTGGATTCGGGTGCCAATTTTTAAGAAAATGGCCTTTAAACTTGACTTTAACCTTTAATTAAATACATCTATGTATGTACATAATTTTTTTTATCATTATGAATTCAAGGCAAGTTAAAAGGCCATACTTCTGGGAATACTATTTGTTTAGCAAAACCTTGCCTGGTAATTTTCAATCTTAATTTGCTAATTTTAGAGTCCGACCCACATTGGATAAATCTGGTGATTAATATTATTACCTAAAGTAGCAATTCAGTATAAAGTAAAAAAAAAAAGATTTACTTGAATTGGAAATTCAATATAGAAGTTTAAAAATGATTTATGCATGTATTTAACATTAAATAATGTATCACGTAACAATTTCTTGGTCAGATGTTTATAGCATATACGTATAACATTTATAACATTTATATTTCTTTATTGCTTTTCAATATGATGTTCATTGTTAAAATTATAACATATTCTTAATTAATTGATAATAATTTATTCAATAAGAATGTGTAATCATATAGAGATTAGCATTTAATATGTATTATCGATGATTCTTTCAGTTCCGTCATATTTGTTCCTTTAGCTAGATTGCTTAGCGTTTTTGGTTAGATTTCTATTTTTATTTAACTGTTGAAATTATTTTTATCAATTTTTTTTACTAATCAGTGCTCTTGTGTGGCCTTTAAAAAAAGACTTGGAATGAATGGTGCAGTAACATTTTTCAGTGAATAAGGGGGTTGGATTCAGAGCTAATCTAATAATGATTCCATTTAATAGATGCTTTATATATAAACTATTAAAGAAAAATACCGGTTAGTATTTAATGTATCAAGTTCCGTATTTATGAAGTGAGACGTGTCTTGGAGATAAGAACATTTAGCATTTTAAGTTTCTTTTTTGAACTGTATTGACATAATTATAATTGTTAAATTAGCTAATTTAATCTGCTGTTTTATTTATATGTTATACTCAATTTAGTTACTATTTGTTCTAATTTTGTTACTTGCTTACATTAATTTTTTTCCATCAAGTTCTCAGTGTTGTCATCTTACGCAATTCAACAGCTATCGATATTTTGTACTTCATGATTATTCTAAAATAGCACATATCACTATGTATTCGGGAATGATCATACATTTCTCTGACATATCTTCTGAAATGAGTGCAAGTTATATAAAGCAAGGTTTTTTTACCCCGCCTTTTTTTTTTTTTGTTTGTCAAGTGTTTGCGTTTTGATATAATTTTTCTAGATCATTTACTTCGAATTATAAATCATGGCTATAAAATTATCGCGTCAAAGCTATACTTCTTCATCCACACAATCTCGTCCCGTTCGAAACTTTCCTAACACGGAAGAACTTGAAAGTATAATTTCAAAAATCGTAAAGTCAGAAGAAAGGAAGGAAATCGAATCTATGACTTTTCTTTCCTTACATGATTTAATTGTTCCAAGTTTAAAGCCCAAGCGCACGGGTCCACCTAGAGCACAAAATTGTTTTTTGATATTCAGGAAGGATCTACAGGCCAATATGAAATCTCAAACGGACCTAAGAATGACTTCAAACGGTTTGATTTTTCGAAAATACTTGAAAAAGTATTTACAAATTTATATGGCATCGCCCGACGACAAAGCATCTGGAATGAGGATAGTTTCGAATACCGCTTTTAAGATGTGGACACATGAAACTGAAATTAAGCGTGTCTATAAAAAAGTTTCAAAGATTGCAAAAGCTGTCCATAAATTCATGTGGCCGGATTACAAATACAAACCAAACAGGAAAAAACGTGTACAGAATTCTTTTCGTTGTGATCCTTATATTCCTGTACCTCTTCAACAAACACACATGTACCCTTTTGCATATTCTCATAACTTTGTTTCTTTTCCTCGAATCCCACATATCAAACAGTTAGATATTAACCCAAGTAAGTTAAATTATTTTAATGACAGAATTCTCTGTCAGTCTGTTGACAGACACGTGAAGATTTAATTACGCGTTCGCGTTTAGGGTCACGTGAATATCAACTAATTCAAATTAAGGATATGCGTTGTATTTTTTTCTTTACGTCATTAGTTTATCATTATTTATATGTTTATTTTAAACCCTTTTCATATGTTATTACATATATGTTTTCATAGATTTTTTTGATGTTAAAATAAAGTTCCTGTCTTATATAATCACAAACACCCAATTACTGTAAGAATAAATACTATGTGAATAAATAATGTATGATTAAGTACAAATATTTGCATTCTATAAATAATTTGCTCTGTTTGTATTGCAAATTTATTAGTACAGTGAACTCTCCTTAATTGCACGCTCTATGCAAATCTTCATAAATGTAAATCCTGATTCACTTCTAACCTTATAGAGTTTATATGTAATAAACTGTCCTCCATAAATGGACACCTCTCCAAATACGCGTTTTGTTGTGGTTCCAATTCATTGTTTATAGTTGACAGTCATTACACCATTGGTAATGTGTGCATTTGTTCTTTGGTGAATGTTAATAATCTATTTTAGAAACCGTTCGATAATAGACAATGATATAATTACCGTTAGAAATGTAAAAATGTTATAGTCATTAAGCATAAACATTAATTATAATTTATATTAAAAACCGGTTTATCATATTTTTTTTTATATTTAGATAATATAAGTTATCACCATATTGCACCATGTTACATAAATATATCTGCATCTCTTGTCAGGGATATGCGATATAAATTTTAGTTTATACAGTATATCAGATATTTATACTTTATTTATTGATAAATTATCATTAAAAGCACGTACCAATTTTATCATATTTATTTGGTTACGCCCAAAAACCGACCTTATTTTTTAAAATTCTGGACTAATCGAATTTTAAACCGTTGTTTCCATACACATAATATATATATATATATATTAAAAAAAAAAAGATTTTATTTTCTAAAAAAAAAAAACCAATATTCTTTTTACATTCAAGTTTTTTGCTGTTTCAGTAAAGTATAAATATTTAATTACATTAAATATTTAACGTTCGAACATTTGTATTGAATTTTCCTCACTTAAAACTCCACCTATAATCTAACCAAACTTTTATCATAATCATCCAAAAAATATTAAATTTCTTAACGAAATTTATTTTACTATCACATGAATGTGTAACGAAAAATCGTCTGTTCTGACCACGTGATATCTGTCCATTAATTTAGTGTACGTAGCAGTAGTACCATCGCTATAATTTTGCATGTTGGTTGGTTATTTATTTTCTCGTATGATGCTGAAATTAAAACCACGATTTTATTATTTTTTATTTCTATTTTTTACATCACAAAGTTATTTTTTATAAAATCTACATAGCTCTATCAAGTTATATAAATGTTATATAAAATTTTTATTTAGATTTACAAACCAATGTAGACTTATATAGTTAGAATTTTTATGTATGACTTAATATAATATTTATATAAATTTTATTTATTATTTATATAAATATAAAAATTATATAAATTATATTTATATCTATATAAAAATAAATTAATTTACTTTGACTGTTTCTCAAAAATGACTAAGGTAATCAGTGTTCGATATACTAAGTAAAAATGTTCAGCAGGCCAGAAAACACACCCCAAACCCCTAGTTTAAGCTTTAAAATCTATTTCTAGCTTTAATATCTAAGCTGTAATTTTTTTTGAAATTTACATAATTCTACATAGGCATATATATATATTTATATATATAAATAGCTACTGTATGTAAAATCTACAATGGGTTTATAAAGCTACATAAAATTTTACATAACTCTATATAAAAATTCTATGTAACTTTATATAAAAACGACTTTGTGATGTAGTTTTAGAGTTAGAGTTTATAATAAGAGTGTAAATGAATTTTTAGTAGGGTTTATATAAATTTTTATTGGTGAGATTAAAGAAGTAAATTGAATAAATTATTTAAATTTCTAATAAAAAATTTATACAACATTGCACTCTTATAAATGTTTTCTTGAATAAAAAATATTATTGCACAGGTCTTATGTGACAACCCGTGCTTTTTTCATTTACTTATTGGCACGGGATTGTTACTCAGACACCGAGCAATACGTAAGATAGTTATTATATGGGTATATGAATAACCCAGTTACACACACAGGTTCATATTTAAATCCCGTGCCTTCGGCACGGAATATGAACCCGTGTGTAACTGGGTTATTCATACATACACATACAATTATTCCTTACCGAATATGATCACATATCACACATATCACTGATCAGATTTTCATTAGCTGAATCTGATACTGTAAATGATAGCCAGAAGTCTTATTTTTTCCCTCCAGAACTGAAATAATTTTTATACATTTCAGGTTCACATTTAATTTTAATGATTTTAATCTTTTTTATCTCAATTAAGTGAACTAATTCTCATATATTTCTTTTATTCGCTATTTCCAATTAACCTTTCTATATTATATTTCACTACGATATATTACTTATATCGTTAATTCATCATTTTTGTATTAATATCGTCGTTAATTAAAGCTAGATAAACTGTTAGGTAGTTAAACGATTAAATGTTAAAATTTTTTAGTCGGTTCGATTCATAAAGAAAACAAATAAATTAAAGAAAGTTGCTTATAAAATAAATATATAAATTAAATAAAATTTAAAGTAAAATATAAATTAATAAACTTTAAAATAAAAAATAAATACAAATAAATAAATAAATAATAAATAATAAATAAATAAATAATAAATAAATAAATAAATAAATTAAATCAAAAATATAAAGAATTTTATATAGGTTTAAAAATACTTATTTTTATAGGATACTTAGAAAAAAAAAAACATTAAAAGATTTACATACATATTTTATTTAGTGAAAAAAAAATTTTAAATAACTTTTTAACGAGCTTTATAATTCTAATTAATAATATATAATTTTATGATTATGATAATAATATTACGTTAAATATTACATAAGAATTAAGGAAATTTTTCCTTACGAAAATAAAAATAAATTATTTAAATAGTAAAGAATTTTTAACGGATACAATAAAAAGATTATATTAAAGCAATTTAAATGTGCTTGATTTTATCTTTTGTGAAATATAAAGATAATATGAAGATTTAACAAACTTTATCTTCGTTTTTTTTTATAAACTTAAAGCAAGTTTTGATACACATTATTAGGGGGTTTTTAAATTAATTATTTCGAAAATAGGTGGAAATTAAAAAGTCCTATTTCCTGTTCTAAAACTCCGAATCAGAAAATTAAATAAGCGGCTTTACCACAAAATCCCGAAAGACAGATTCCCGAAAGGACCTAATACCGACAAAGTTAGCCGGCATTAGTTATAATGCTGGCCAATTTAGTCGGTATTATGTTCTTTCGGGAAAACAGTTTTCGGGATTTTGTGGTAGAACCTAAATAAGCATACCCGGTGCTAAAATTGATAAATTCTACCGACAAGCGATTATGTAATATGTATATGCCTTAAAGAAATAGGGGTTTTCGAAATAAAATACGTCTAAAATCAGATATCTGATGATTACCCAATCGACAAAATGATTGACGCAAAGCATGTGCCAGGTTTTTGGCGTAGTAATCAGCCACAGCGATTTGCAATCAGGTCAATCAAGTGCAATTCATATCTGATATTCGAGGTGGTAGAATTTCTTTTTGATAGCCAACCCTCTTGTACTTTATAGGTTTTCTAAGTTTTGGATATACAGTCCCACACCTCTATAAACACCTCCTTTATAATGTTTCCACATTTTATCTTTGAAACCCCTTAATGAGGAAAATTAAGGAAAACTGGTTTAAAGTAATAGGTAAATCACCAATTAATTCGACGAAACTAATATATTTAAGCTAGCCAATACTTACGTTCGTGTTATTTTTTTTAATTAGTTTTATTTAAGATAAGTTATTTAAGTTTAATTGGTTTATTTAATTAGTTGTGAATAGACGAACCTTAAGAAATTTTAGATATCAATCGGGTAGTTTTGATTTTGATACGTATGAAAAAATGGCTCGTCTAACAATTCTAGTTGGGAGTAAAATATTGAATAGCGATATACTTTCAATATTTTTTTAATTTAGGGTAGTTTTCTTAATACAGCTTTGAACGATCAAAATCGACGCAATGAATCGAAGTGGTTCTTATAATAATATATAATATTTTTTTATCCAAGATTCTTGGATGTAAAATACGAATTTTATATTTAGTTAGAGTAATCTAATCCGTGTCTCTCTCTATATATTTTTATAGGTTTATTAAATAGGGCGTTAGAACAACTATTAATTACATTATATTCGTGTTGGCTATGTACTGTATTTATGGTTGTTTATTTAAAAAATAAATTTACAATTTTTTTCATGAGTTGCAAACTGTATCTTAGTTCTAATTCTGTAATCTGTAATAACCCGACCCGACCCGATGCTTTCTTATATGTAAATTCTTTTCTAAGGATACAAAGCTAGTTTCGTCCGTAGTAAAGTCTGATTTAACCTGTTCGAATTTTAATTAATTAGTTTAGTAATAGTTTTAATGCATTAGATTTTACTGTAAATTACTGTGTCAATAGTAATTTTAGTTCAAATAATTTAAAATTTTTTTCTAATTGTAAGATTTTTAAACCCTGACAAGATTTACTTAGAACTAAAATTAGTACCTTGTAATAGTATCTTGTAACCTTTTCTAAACGTTCTAGTATTTTGTAATTTTCAGGTGGGCTTGGTAAGTTTAAAAACGAAATAGAAAGTGAATACTATGAGTAAAGAATGAAATGAAAATCCAACTTTAAGGGCCGCATTCTTTTTAGATCTATTACCTATATCGCTTTAAATATAAAAATAAGAAAGTACTTATGTTGATAAACTATTGTACTTTGTCTCGTGAACATGGTTTCTTTTAAGAAACCCTGAGAACTGCACTCGAAAAAAGCCTACCGTTGCATTTTACTATGAAAAATAAGCCCATCATATGCATGTGATCATTCATATTAATGACTGTTAATCAGTTTTACAAAAGAATACCTTTTAATTTTAACCAGCCAGAATTCTTCTTGCGTAATGTTACACGTGAGAATTCAAAAATCGCATTATCGAGACTTCTTTATTAATAGTCAATTTTCAAATATTGGGTGATTTTTTTTTTTTTGAGCTTTTAATTAAAGTTGATCAGAATTAACTTCTGTTTATCCCATCTTATAAGTGGAAAGAACAAAACTTTTTCTTAAATTAAGAATTTTAAAATTTGTTAATATCATAACTAATTGATAACTGGCGGCTAATAACCAGTTATAATATTCACAAATTTTGAAATTCTGTTCTAGAGAAGGTATTATTCTTTCCACTTATAGGATGAGATGAATAAAATTTAATTCTGAAGAACTTTAATTAAAAGCTCAAATAGAAAAAATCATTTTTTTAGTATTTAGAAAATCGACTATGAATAATTATAGCAATCGAACACATACCTAATAGCCACTACAGGTAGTAAAGAACCTCATATTTGGTGATAAAGCACTGCTACTATAATAGCAGTACAAGGACTTTACATTGTGATTAGGCTCTGTGGCTGCTATAGCAATTCCAGGACCCATGTTTTATAGCTGCTGCAGGATGTAAGGATCTCATGTTTAGTATTAAGCACTATAACTCCAATAGCAGTGCAAAAATTTCATGCTATGATTAGGCTCCATGGCTACAATAGCATGCAAGAACCTTATATTGTAATTAGGCTCTATGGCTACTGTAGGCAGTGCAAGAACATCATGTTTGGTGATTAAACACTATAACTATGATAGCAGTGCAAGGACCTCATGTTTGATTAGGTTCTGTGGCTGCAAAGACCTCATATTGTGATTAGACTCTATGGCTGCAGTAGGCAGTACAAGATCTTATGCTTAACAATTAAGTTCTACAATTATAATAGTGTATAAGAATCTCACATTGTGATTAGGCTCTGTGGATGCAATAGCAATGCAAGGATCTCGTGTGATTTGGCTCTATGGCTACCATGAGCAGTAATGAATCTCATGCTTGGTAATTAAGTACTGTAACTATGATAGCAATGCGATAGCAATATAAGAACCTCATATTATAATTAGACTCTATAGCTGTCATAAGCAGTGCAAGACTCTTATGTTTGGTGATTAAGCTTTGCAACTATGATAGGAGTGCACAGTGTAAAAGGGTCAATTGTAGTTAGAAATAAATTTTTAATTTATTGGTGAGTTAGATATATACAAGTTTGGAGGAATTGGTATACTTATGAATAGATTGATCAATGCTAAGGCAGCTCAGGTTGATTCTTACTACTTTACCCAAATTTAGTTAGCGTTAGTATAGTGTACTTATTCCCTTTCTGTTACTTATGTTATTATTGACATAAGTGCCACTAATTCTACAAATGATACTTTGACTTTTAATAATATTTCACTAATAAATGGCACTTCTTTCACAAATGTCACTAATGACACTAATGTTACTTATAATATTAATGCCATTTTGCTAATAAGTTCAACTTCCAAACCTGTATTATCATAGGAATGTAAAACTATAAATATGTCTCTTGACTTTACAATAAAGTAGCTAGCTGAGAGCTCAGATAAACTCAGAGTTAGCATAACTCAATAGAGTTTGACTTAATTAAGAGTCTGCTATTCAACTTTAATATTTCATTAATTACTTCTAATAAGTAAATCTTATAATTCCATGACACTGAATTAGAGCTTTGTAACATAGTCTAGAACTTTATTTAGTCCTAATAACTCAGACCAAGTTTCTCCACATCTTTTTTTTGCCTTCCAGTATTAGAGTTTGAATAGAGTTGATTGTTAGTGTGTTTATTTAAATTATATTAGTATAGTTTGATATCTATATCACCCATATTTTTTCAAGCCGACCCAGTCTAGCCCTTCTCAATGAACCTCACATTGTGGTTAGGTTCTGCAGTTGTGATAGCAATACAAGAGTTACATATTGTATTTAGGCTCTATAACTACTACAGGCAGCGCAAGAATCTCATTTTTGATGATTAACTACCACAACTATGATAGCAGTACAAGAATGTTATAGTTAAGCACCATGGCTGCAATAGCATAAATTAATCAAAATTTAACCAAATAGAAACTAACAATAATGATTTTTATACTTACTGAATATAGTTAAGTATATTGTATAGTTTAAAAAAATTTTTTTTTGAAACAAAAAAAACTATTATATAATCTACTCTAAGCTATACCTTATTAAAAAAAAAAGATAATAAAAACACTTTCCTGCTAAATCCCATATAATATAGTCTATGTATACTTTATTTACAATTTAGTTATATTTATAATTTAACAAATCAGAAGAATAGAAACCTATAAAGCACAGATAAATTGGTGAAGTACAAGGTAAAAAGTTTCATTTAAAGAGATTCTACAAACATACATATGTAAATAAGTAAACAGAGATCTGTCTGATTGAATTTAAACAGTGCTGCTCACTGTAGCTAATTACTTGATAACAATTAGTACTGTACATATTCAAGATGTGCTATAAAAAGAAAATAGTATATAAATATTATCATTATTAGGTTTAACTAATAAGACACATGAGTGATGAACATAAAGTTTACTATTGTAAATGT
>CAJVPU010000458.1:0-17561 GCA_910591775.1 Dentiscutata heterogama | reverse complement strand
GAAATCCACTTAAGTGGATTCCGAATCTACTGATATTCCGTATCCACCCACAACATATATACCAAAAATAAAATTTCTATTTAATGCACAATATTGTAAACTGATAGATTCAAAAACTTGATAATCGAGTTTTTGTTTGATTTTGCCAAGCACTAGTTTAAAATTTATCTTAAACAAAGAGATTCTAGCATCTTGAAATAAGATTATGAAATTTTAATATCAAAATTTAATTTATCTATAAATCATCTTTCTTTATATAGTATATACTTCATATACTCTATTTTTAAAACATGTAACTTTGGATATATTAATTATTTTTTTTTATTAGCAAAAAAATTTAAAATGTGATATATATAGTAAATTATATCAATATTTTATATTAAAATTTTAAAATTTTTTTGATATTTTACTATATTTAAATGTTAGTATAGCAGAATATTTAATTAGATAAAAAAATTTTTAATAGTATATAAAACAGGCAATTGTTTAAAAAAAGTAAACTGATTTTTTTATTTATTTATAGTTCTGATCTATAGTGAAAACAACATATGGTTATATTTTTTGATTTTATTGTTTACTTATTTATGTTATACAGAATTAATTAAATTAAATACAGATTTAAAAAAATATAGTCAGATCTCCCTAAATACACGTTGCCAGGACCACCTCTAGAGCGTGTATTTAGGGAGGGCTACAATTAGAGAACACTAATAAAATTGCAATATTACTATTAGTATGTGATAATGTGGCTTTAGTAGCCTTGAAATAATAAATTTGATTGGCTAGTAATCCTGTAAATGTATTTATGGAGTGAGTTTTTATAAGTGGGCCAGACTATTAGCATGTATTTACAGAATAAATTATAGTTATTGTATGGATATGCATGAATAACCCAGTTACACACAGATTCATATTCTGTGCCAAAGGCACAGGATTTATATATGAATCTGTGTATATAACTGGGTTATTCATATACCCATATAATAACTATCTTATTGCACAGTGTCTGACGTAACAATCCTGTACAATAACCAAATGAAAAAAGCACAGGTTGTCATATAAGACCTGTACAATAAAGAATATGTATTTATCTATAAGTCTCATCATGGGCCCAGGCTTAATAATGCATTTAGAGAGATGCTGTATTTAGAGTGAGTTCATTTAGAAAGGTCTGACTGTATTACTTTTGAAATAAGGTTTAATTTAGTAATTTTTTTTTAATTTATAGTAGTAAGATTATAGTAGGTAAAATCTGTTTAGATCTTTATAAAATCTGTTTTGGTTATCAGGTTAGAGAAAAACTATAGTAAAATATACTATATATATTATATTTAATTTAATAAAGATTTGTATAGTAGATTTAATAACTTTTACTAAAATGCACCTATAGTGTTTTACACCTATATATATATTATTTCAAAAACTGGCTAATTAATCAGTGCAAGATATCCTAAGTAAAAATACTCTACGCCCCTAAAAACCTTTCCCAAACCATAATACTAACTCTAAATTCTAACACTAACATGAAAATTTTGTGTTAAAAATTTTTATATTCAAAACTTAGAAAAATCTAGAAAACATAATAAAACATTTGATAGATGCAAAACCACTATAGGTGCGTTTTATAATAAATGGATTTAATTAATTAATTAGAATTCAGTATAGGTTTTGTTTTTTTTTTATATTAAAATTTAGTACAGGTTTGCTGCATTAAGGATAATAACAAAGTAAAGATATTTAATAAATAAAAGTTTTTAAAAAATATAATTTTTTTTGGTTAAAATTATACAACTTAAAAAGAAGCAAGATATATATATATAATAAATTAAAATAATTAGCATACTAATCAGAATTAAATTTAAAATTTGGTTGTAAATAAATAAATAATTTTTTTGTAATATATATATATGTTTTTAGAATAGAGTTAGTAGTATAACAAATTTTTAAAACATGCCTCAGAGGACATGCCTTAGCAAAGGGCATGCCTTTTTATACTCTGAATATGCTCTCTAGATATAAAAGAGGATCTGATCAATTTACTAACAATTATTAACAAGTTTATTTTACTAATAGTTTATTTTATTGAAGTTTAAACAAAGTACTTCTGGCCAATATCATTAGGGTTATAAAAAAAAAACTAGTTGGTAAAATAAGCTTTAGTAACTAGACTGTTGATAAAATAAACTTGTCAGTAAGTAATTGTCAATGAGAAATAATATAGATAATACTATAATAAGATATTTTATTCTAATTAGTTAATTGCTGAAATAGCCAATCATATATTAGCTTAGATTACATAATAGGGGCATACTTTTTGGTTAAAAGGCATGCATCTAGGTATGCTCTAGGGGCATGCTCTATAAAGCATGCCTTTAACTTCCATGTTTTCAACTCTATTTTAAAAGCATTATAGGATATTTTAAAAATTTTGAAAAAGTATATATACAAGATGAATTCATAGAGAGAATAGGTGGGCAATATTATTAAATAGTAAATATGAAATATTTAAATAGTAAATAGTAAAATTTAAATATCAAATAGCAATATATTATAAAAAAAACATGAATTTTTCTTTCTAATCTGGTTAAATAGATCTTACTAAAAAAAGTATATATAGTAAGTATTTTAAAAATCTTATCTAGAAATTATATAAGAACTTCAGGAATAAAATATAAGTCTAAAGAAAAAAAAATAAAAAAAAGCTATACCACAATTCACAGAGGTACAAATTATTTCTAAATAAAAAGAAAATAGAAAACAAAATTAAAAGAGTGTTAATAATGCCTAGACGAAAAAGTTTAATATATTATCATAATACAATCAAACCTCTATAATCACACCCACGAAATACAAAAAAGCGTGATTATAGAGAAGTGTGCTAATTATAGAGATCAAATTTATTATATTTAATAATAATAGATAGTTTTTTAAAAAATAAGTTTATAAAGAAAATGTATTAATATAGGAGGTGATTATAGAGAGGTTTGACTGTATTATAGAATTATATTTCTTTGATCACACATTTCGATTACATTTTCTTATTATATCATTTAACTCATAAATACTTCGAATACTTTGATTTTGTATAGAAATCTCAAGGTAAAATTATAAGAATGGTTTGTCAAATCAGATACATTTAAATATAACCATATTCTTCGTTGTACTTTGTTTCTGATATTATCTAACGATTAGTTTTTTTCCTAAGTTTTAATGATAAATATGAATTCTGCTTGTTTATTACCTGGCTAACAATAAAATAAACAATCATTTGGCAATTTTATTTGTGCTTACAAGTAAAAGAAACATTGATATTCCCAACATTCAACAAAATTTTTTTACGTGTTATTGGCTTATTATATTTGATTAATCGATAATCGATCTATCCATGGTTCTTGAATTGGATTCGATCTTTAGATTATCTATAAACATGGATATACCTGATTAAAGGTCAAATTTGTTGAATAATTTAAAGATTATTTGAGTTTGATACTATTTACCGAAATGGGATACATATTCGGGTTTTGGTTATGAACCCAAACTAGGTGGAAATACCGATTCCCAAACTAAGTAGAAACGTCGTAACTAAAAAAAAGAGTTTGGGTCGCAACCCTATCATCGGGTGACCCGATGGTTGATCGTCGGTGACCCGCGGTTGACCCACCCGGGTGGTCATTATCTCAACCCGGGTACCCAACCACCCGGGTCAAAACACTAGATTTGACAGGTTATCGGTTTTGACAGGATCGGCTTTGAGAGGGTCGACTGTATCTATATTTCTTTCCTTGAAATGGCGTTTTGAGACCATCGACGAAATCAAACATGAAATTTGATTGGTTCGCACACACGTTATTATCTACATAAATTCGCTGAGATTCTTTTGCTGCTATTCAACATAAATTATTTTCATCTATCTATCTTATTGAATATAATTGTGTTGTATAGCCCATTTAAAAATCCGAACTAAACTCGCCTTAAGACACGTTCGAACACGATCATTGCTTGATGTTTTTTTTTACATACGTATGTTAATATAATTTCTTGATAATAATGGCTAAATGGTATTTAAATTCCATTTAAAAAAGGTAAAGAGGTTAATTTCCACTTTATTTTATTTTTAACTAGATATTATCTTAATGATTGATTATAAAAATATTGATCACAGCTTCGAGATACAGTAAAATGTGATTTTATAAACTAATTAGTTTGCTATCACTGTTTGCATTTATGTCAGAGTTTCGATATGCTTAAGTATTTATAGTTCCGTTAAATTTTGATAATCTTCTCGCCATTTTTTAGAAACTTCAGAGTGTTTCTGTTGACTATCTTTCTGGGAACTTCATTGTTAATTTGTATTATTTGATATTCAGTTGGCTTATAATTACATAATAGCTTTACCATACAATATTTCCCACATGACGAATATACTTATCGTTTAGCTTTTAACAAAACAAATGCGCATACATAAATATATAGTACATTTTGCTTGTTAATATTAGAGCTGCACATAAAACTAATTAATACTAGGTGAAATTGGTGAAACTGGTGGTTTGGTGAACATGTGATACTGGTGAACCTGTGATATTGGTGAAACTATGATATTGGTAAAATTGGTAATATAGTTAAACCTATTTTATTCTTATCAAACTATAATAACGGTTGAATGCAAATAACTAATTTTATAATGATGTTTATTTACAAATTTAATTACATTTAAAATTAAATAGCTCTGAATATTATCTTATTGGTAGAAAAAGAGGTTTAGGATACTACATTTATGTAGCTATTTTTTAGTATTGTTAGTATTACTAGTATCATCTATACCACCGGTCACCACTACTATTGGTATTACCAGCAAGGATGGTAAATGACCAGGTCATTTACTCAAAATTTAAATGACAAAGTCATTTGGGTCATTAGGTCATTTAGGTCATTTACATGTGAAGTAATTTTATTGGTCAGATAGTTAATATAAAAGGTTATGATTTCACTAATCAATGATCGTAGCTACACACACAGTCAAAATTTTACTAGGTTAATCAATATTTATATCTTCAGTAAAGTTGTTCAACTTAAAATTGATTAAAATATCAATTACACTTAGTAAATTTTGACTTTTATATGTAGTTACGATTATCGATAATATTTTATAAAAAATTACTTTACTAGTATGTCTAATAATCAAAGTTGATTGGTTAAAAAGCGTTAGATTATTGGTTAACAAATGTTAATTGACCTTCTATGGTCATTTGAATGTGAAATGACCCAATGACAGGACACTAGTCATTTGAGTCATTTGGGTCATTTCAAGTCATTTACCATCCCTGGATGATGGTTAGCGATGGGCACCGCGCGTGCGCGGGATTTAAAAAAAATCCCGCGCGGGATATATTATATGATTCGGGCAGTGTCACAAATCTGGCCGTATTCCGAAATATTCCGAAGTCGAGGTGGAATTTTGACCCATTTCCGCAAAATTCCGAAATATAAAAAAAACAATCCCCCGAATCACGCGCGTGATCCCGCATCCCGCGCGGGATTTTTAGAAAAACAGCCATATTCAACTAGATCGGCTTAGCTGACCGGCTAGCCGATACCAAAATTTTTTTATTTCATGGTTGATAAATCATAATTATTGCTTTAATTCAACATGAAATGCACGGTTTTACCACAAAATTCCGAAATACAGATTCCCGAAAGGGCATAATACCGGCAACGTTAGCCAGCATTAGTTATAATGTTGGCCAATTTAATTGGCATTATGTTCTTTCTGGAAAATAGTTTTCGGGATTTTGTGGTAGAACCAAGTGCACAAATTACAGAATTATTGCAAATACCCTGGCAGTTACGTCACATCAGATTCTCGATTTTGGTTGGCTAAGAGCGATGATCAAAATTTAGGCTGAAATTACTCAAAATTTTTACGAATGAAATCACATCTGCCTATTAAGTGAAAAATATTCCTGAACTAATTTTACCATAACATAGGCCTATTTCCCTAAAAAATTTCTATTTTTGTAATAAAAAAGTTAGAAACTTAATTCCGGCCTAAAATTACATAATTATATAGTGCGAGTCAAAATTTTGTAGACCACGGCATTTAGCTAATTAAAATTGAGAATCTGCCGTAGCAAACTTGGTGCGACAGCTAAAGTATTTTATTATAAGATAGTAAAAGACAAGCATTCTTTATCTAATAATCGAGCAATTTTTTGTCGATGATTTGCAAGAATACGGAATTTTAATAATAATAAATAATCACAGTTTGCAAAATGTATCCAATTTTAATAATTTTTTATTTTAATTTTATAAATTTACATAATTAAAATAAAAAAACTTCATCGAATTTGAATCAATGATTGTTGAGAAATCTTCGTTTAATACTTTTAAAATTTTACAAAATTTTGATAAAATTTTTTATTTTATTTATACAAAAGTTAAAATCTATACTATATACTAAAATTTTCGAGTGTAACGATAACGCCTACATAGTGCGACCGTCGATCCTAGAGCTCCGCATTTTGATTTGGCTTCGGTTTGAGTTCTGTCAATTCTGAACTCAATCTAGAACCAACCTTGAAATTTATCAAACCCAAACTCACAATACTTATCGGGCTCAAATATGCCTTTTCAGGTTTGCTTTGAAAGTTTGCTACTGTGTTCGGGTTTGCCAATAATTTACTTTTTTATATTTTTTATTTTTTTTTTTAATTTAATATATATAATTTATTAATATTTTTTTAACTAAGCACTTGAGTTGCTTAATGGTAGCTAGAGATAAGTATACTATACCTGATATTATATAAGGTCTTCTTGTTATTATTAGGCTTCGTGGTGCTATGATAGTAATGCAAGGACCTCATGTTGTGACTATCTCTATGTTTGCTTTGCTGCAGGCAATGCAAGAACCTTATATTTGGTAATTGAGCCTTTCTATAAAAAAAGTAAAATTATAGCTATCTTTTGTGAGAGATTTATCTCTTCAAGAGATATATCTCCCGCTGGCAATCTGGATTAATGATTGGCTCATCCTCTTAATCTGGCACCCCTGCAAGATCATATCAGATCAGATCAGTATTTTTTTTTTTTTGTGTTTATTACTAATGTGCTTTTTTTTTTTTAGATTTATCAAGCTTTACTGTAATTTGGTTGGTGCCATTTCCTTTCGTTCATAGTGCTGTAGTGGCTTTTATTGTTGATTGTTCTTTCTTCCGTTGTTCTAAGATACGTATATACTAAACTTTTCTTTCTTTTAGACACTGCCTAAAAATTATATATTAGTTTCATGGATTTCGTGTTGGTGTGAACTGTTTTACAGTGGAAATTTGTGGTGGTTTCATGTTGGTACAGACTGTCTTGCCAGTGTTTTGGTGCAGACTTTCTTGTCAGTAGAGTTTTCATCATTAATTGATCTTATTTCTGTTGTTCAAGCATATATACTGTTGAATCTCCCCAAACCGATATGCATAGTGGACCGATTTTATATCATTCTTGAGAGGTTATCAGGTTTGGAAAACATTATAAACTATTAGATTTATATGACGTAAACGGACTTTGTAGACTAATTTTCTATCAGATTTGACAGGTTATCAGTTTTGAGAGGATCGATTTAGAGAGGTTCAACAGTATATACCAAATAACCACTTGTAGTGCTCTCATAGTAGCGCAAATTGTCTTTTCGTAGTGATGCAGATTGTTTTTACTAGTGGGTTTTTGTTGTTGTTTGGGGGTTTTTTTTTCTATTGTTTCAGTATGTGTATATGCCATAGTGATCCAAATCGTTAGTTGAAAAACCAACTAGTTGACAACTAGTTGACTAATCGATTGGAAATTTTTTAATCAACTAATCGTTGGTTGATTATCTACATAATAAATTTAAAACGTAGAATTTTTTTAGCCAATCAGAACGGTTTAAAATGATACAGAAAACACGTGATTATTTATCATGCCAATCAAATTTATTGAAAACATGTGACTATTAGTTGCAACTAATCGACAACTAAGTTGACAACTAATCGATTGAAAAAATTTTAATCAACTCGGAACACTAGGTACAGCCATCAAAGTAAACTGTGTTTTGGGCTTCTGTGTTTATAATTCAAACATTAAGTTTAAATGCTTTTGTGTAATCATCAGGTGTTCTTATTTTTACTTTCCATCTTTGATTGCTTCACATTATAGACATCTTATTTCATCTTGTCATATTTATTATATTATGCACATTTTCGTATTTAAGTTCTTTTTATAATCATAGTATTTTTTCATCTCTGTTATACAGATTTTTTACATTTTATATAGAATATGAATAAACTTTATACTTACCAACTAATTAAATGTAAATGAAATGCTTGTATGGCAAATAACAATATATTCAATCAGTTTCCGGTCTGGAGAGACATAGTTACTTAATTATAATATTATAATATTATACTTTAGTTATAGTATCGCATTACAATATTGTGTTATTGCGGCATTATGGCATTATAGCATTATGGAATTACGGCATTACGGCATATAATTTTTACGGCAATTAAATGCTTTGCCGTAATTAATTCTACCACTGGTAGAATGCCGTAATTGCCGTAATTCAGTAATTCCACCACCAACTATAGGATGAACCCCATCGTGGTAATTGGCGTATCACGAATAAAGTAGGAGGTTTTTGCATTACTATTACACAAGTGCTTGGTTGTACGGATAAAAGAAGTGTTATAAATACGAATTGAGTGTTGAATATGTAAAAGAGGTGTCGAATGTGTGGGATTGAAATATTAAACATGATATATAAACAAGCCTTTGTAATTAATAAAAGATAGATATATAGTATTTCTTTTCAATTCATGCCGTTAATTGGCATTTGAGATCACTTGGATATAAAAATTATGTAATAAATAATTGAACAGTAAATTAAATTTATTTATTGAAATATAATTAAGCAATAAATTAAAAATTTATTAAATGTAATTGAATGATAAATTAAAAATTTTATTTATTAAAAGTGAAAAAAAATTATTTAATTATTAAAAAATCAAAAACTTGTACTGTATACAATTTACAAAATTTATGCCCCAATTTTAAAACCTATACTTTGAAACTATCAAAATCCATTCCAAATTGCACACTTGTTAAAGTACTTATAGCTCCCTCAACAAGTAAATCTATATTATTACAATCAATATTTTTATCTAAAAAAAATTTCATCACCGGTATCATCACTGGCTTCAGCATCCTCTTGTTTGTTCAAGCTCTCTTTTTTTTCGCTTTCCCATCTGATTCCAGTATTGTTTGAAAAGCCTTACAATTTCTTTTGATTCCGTTTATGAGATAATCAATACAATATTGATATCGGCTTCCTAATTTGAAAAAAAATACTCAAAATGATAAGCATGTCCACAAATTAAAACACAACCTACCTCACAAGAATCTACACATTCCTCTAAGTCACAAAATCTGTTATTGTAGAGAATATGTAAAGTATTCCAAGCTATTGGCAAGGTATCTAAGTCGACTTGAGTTTTTAGCATTGAAAATTCATACTTTTCCGGATTTGAATGTGCATCAAAGAAAATAATTTTTAACTTGCTAAGATTTTTGTAAACATTTGTAAAAAATCTTAGTAGAAAAAGCACTGTATATTTTTCAAGATATTCTAGCTGTTTTGCTGAATATCTAATATTATAACCTTCAGCAAACACATTCGCAAAAGAATTTTTGCCACACATTTGATTAATTATTCATGCCTCTTGAATAACTTGCTTTGCCGTATTTGATTCATGAATTTTTCGCTGAAGTGAGCTGTAAAAATTTTCTATGTAATAGTCATTAAAGATGTGACTTGAGTCTGTAAAAGTTTGTGAAATTGGGTGATTAGAACTGAACCAATAAAAAATATCACTTAAAAACATTAACGGTAGTTTATTATAAGGTCTTCATTAATATTGATAAAAAATAGCCCAAACTCGAAACAATGCTTCTAGATATGCTCGCCAATTTCTACTTCAAAAGATAATAGTATAAAAATCTAAAACCAACAGAACAATGTTATCTAGCATATTAATAAGGTATCATGCTTCAGGATCTTTAAAACATTCAAATTTCTGCAAAACCATAGAGCGAACTTGGAACTAGCCTTGACACACTAATTCTAAAATTAAATTAATTCTATAAGGTTTTGGCTTTTTTGCTAGTACCTTATTACATCCAAAAAATGGCATGAAAAAGTAAATCAAAAAAATGATAATTTAAAAGAAACACCATTTCATGACTATTTAAAGATATATGCAAAGGTCCAATCATTAGAACAATATGCAAAATTTGCTCTGGAATTCCAGAAGAGTCTCCGAATTTAATACGACAAGTGATGGCATGCCGTACATGAAGTTGTCCAGGGTAATCCATAAGTATCATAAAAACTTGCATCCTCATATAAGCCTCTGCTTTGGGGATATCTATTAAAGACTTGAGCACATTAATATATTCCTCAGTTGAATGCAGAAATCCTTCTTGTAAATCGACAAGTTTTGTATTTTCCATGCTTCGATCCGTCCAGTGTTGCTCAATTCTATTGTCGTAACTATGAATTAGGAGATATTCAACTCATTCGTCATGAGTTTCTTCTACAGATAAATCAGAAAATGTATTCTTTTGCCCTGTATAACTTAGCCATAAATTAGAAAAAAAAAGTGAGTCTGCATTTTCAATAATAATATTTGATTCAATACTTTTTTTATTATAGATTCTTTTTTCCTGATTGGGATTATTAAATGGAATTGAGGTTAGTTCTGGCAATGCTTTTAAAAGAATCGTAATAAAATGTGTAGTATCATATGTGATAGTTAAATCACTATGATGAGATTCGTGAATATTATGAAAATCATCCACATTTAAAACAACTAAATTTTCAATCTATTAAAATTAATGTAATTAGTTAAAAAAAATAAAAATAAAAAAAATTAAATGAATTAAATTAAATAAATTAAATTAAAATATTTAAAATTTATATACTTACATTCTCTGTTAAAAATGCACACACTGTCTCCGTATATGTCTGTATATGTTGAGCCTTCTGTTTTGTGATTGTTTCACATCTTACTATTAGGCCTGCACTAGCCAAGGTTTTAATTGCCGACGAAGATGTATCGGATGCATCTAGCAAAAATCCTATCTCTGCTTTAATGCCATTAATAAATTTGTTATTAAGACCTGCAATAAAATAGCAAAAAGAAACAAGTTTTTTTTTATTTTTTTCGTTAGTTATATGGCTCTTATCTTGCAGATTTGTCCTAACTACCATTAATCAGAAAAACCTCTTAATGATGGTTTAGCATTTTCAAGTATTTTTTTGAACTTATCAGGATCAAAAATAGGTCTTTCATTATACACACGTTGTCTTGTGTATAACACTCCCGCCATTAGTTTGATTTTCATGCTCAGAGGAATTTGCTCTAAAAAAAAACTATGTAAGAAAAAAATAATTGAAAATATATTACAAACAAAAGTTGTCTATTTACCTAGTTTTGTTTCATCGAGTTTTGCACATACTTCATAATAAGCAAATTCCAATTCTTGAAATTCATGTTCAGAATAAATTACATCACCACGTAAAACATATTATGACCTATCTTGAAATCATTTTATGCTTTCTTTTGGAACTTTTTCTTTTGGTAAAGGATAATCAGGTGAATTAACATATTCCGAATCAATTTCTGTTTTATATAAGCAATGATTACATATCATTGCTTCCTTTGGCAGATTGAAAAATCTAATCAAACGTTCTGGTGTCCATCCAAATTTCATTCCTTCAGCACCTTTTCTAGCCGTGGCTAAATAAATTTCATGTTTAGGATGAGAGCATAAATTAGTTAGTTTAGTCTTCTTTTTTTTTGCATTCACAATGTATTTGTTATAATGTTTTGGGCACAAAGCCTTGTTAACCAGATCTAAATGTTGACTTGATGCTGGTATAGTTATTTGATTAGTTATGACTGAAGCGCCATAGCGATCATAATCACAAATGACCTCATCATAACTCTCCAAATCACAATAACAAGCTTTTCTTTTTCCTTTTTTCACGTTAGAGCTGACTTCGTAGTTTTGTTTTTGTGCAGACATTTTGTTATATATTACTGTATTGATACGCTTTTACGTGCTAGAAAATGCAAAAAAATTACTAGCTATATTCTTTAATCGTTTGATGAGACGTTACACGAACATTAATTCTCCGAACCAATAGAATTTATGAAGGTCACCAAATGATCTACAAAAAGGTTAACCAATCACAACGAAAGCCCGCTATGCTATTGCACACCATTAGTTGAGCCATATGTAACATCCATATCCCATTCCTTTACTGATGTTGTTGAACTTTGACTACCTTTCACATCGTAGCCAAATGCCATTTTCAAACCTTGAGGTATTCCCGCCTCCATCTGTATTTTCTTTTACTTTAGATATACTTATAAAACTATTAGAATTAAAAGGTGCATGGCTTTCTTTCAACATAATCATAGGAAATTCATCTACAGATTCATATGACTCATTATTGATATTGAGTGCTTCATAATTGAGCTCAATTGATTCACAGTGATAATGATCCATCAATTGGCATAGACGATTCATAATTAGGCTCTGATGATTTGCCATTGTATTTGGGTGTAATTTTTTTCGGAATGACATTAATGTCCAATGAATCGAGATAGTAAAAATAAACCCGCAAAGTGACGGACTTTGATTACTGAGAAGATATTCCACGCTGCAATTTTCCAAATATACCATAAATTCCAAGTTTTTCATATCTTTATATTTAGAATCATGTTTTATGCTTGACCAGAGATTGGCAGTAATGTTGAAACATTGCGACTTTTTATCCACAGTTTCGACTTTAGCATCAGATGAAATTTCAATTCTTTTATATTTTTGCATCAATAATACTATCATAATCACTATCATCGCCGATATCATCATCGTTATTATTATTTTTATCACATTTTCTAGAATTACCAATGTTATTATTTTTATCAAATTTTTTAGTAGTCTTTGAAGTTGAAGCTTTATCATCACTAGATGTGTCATTAACGTTGCTAGTTTTATTTACTGACTCATTCAGACCACCACCGTAACTGTTGTGGCTGTCTTTTACATCTACTAAATAGTATACAACATCGAAATTGTTATCAAACGCTTTAGAAAGGTGTTCCATGACTGATTCTTTAAGAGGTTTGCAACCCAACAAGCGATACATAGTGTAGAATAATTATTTTGAAAATCTGGTCCCACAGCATATACATTCTGTAAATATAGTATGAAATCAATGACATCTTTCCTTTCTTTAAGTTTTGAGAACAACTGTCCTGCTTCAGAGTACTCGGTAATTGAAGGTTTTTGGGAAATGGTCGAATGCACTGATATGAACTCAGAAATTTCATTTAATGCTTTTCCAATAGTGATAACAGGTTCAGAATACTTAATTCTGCTGAAATTATCATCGACATTATCGGTGGCCGAATGCCTCCTTATTCAAAGAATTTGCATAACTCAAAGGCCAAAAATCGTCGTCATGGGTGACCGGAATAGTATCGAATGTAACCTTATTCAAATTGGGATTCAAATTGGAAAAATTATCACTTATTTCCGCGAAATCTGATATATCCTTATTCAAATAATTCAAATAGTGAACGGAATAACATCGGGTTTACCCTCCTTCAAATAGGGATTCAAATTAGAAAAATTATCACTTGTGGCTGCGGAATCGAATGTCCCATTATTCGAATTGGGATTCAAAAGACTCAAACCAAATGTCAACTTATTCAAATCAGAATTCAAATCGGAAAATTTATTATTCAAACCGCCTAGTTTTTCCACTTGATTTTTTGTGCATTTTTACTAATTCTATTTGCTTCATCAGCTAATTTTCTTTTTTGTTCTATAGTCATTTTTACTATTTTTGCTTCATCGGGGCGTATGCCTTCTTTCCCTGCCATGTAGTCTAAAAAACTGATGCTATTTTTAAATAACTTGCATTTCTCAGGGTTGAGCTATTCTATTATCTAAGTATACTGCGATGCTCTTTTCTATGAATTCATAAAGCATGTAGTTCATTGCTCTTTGGAAGGTCATAGAGGCATTGCATAACCCAAAAGGCATTACAGTGAACGCGTAATTGCCTTGTTTAGTTACGAAGGCCTTCTTTTCTTGATCTTCTTTTCTCATTCTAATCTGCCAGCCAGAACCTACTAGCTAAGTCAAGTGAGGAAAACCACTCAGCTTCTCCGAATGTCTCTAATAGATTATCAATTCGAGGTAAAGGAAAAGCATCCTTTTTTGTGATAGTATTTCGCTTTCAGTAGTCAACACACAGCCAGAGTTTGCCATTCTTTTTCGGAACTATAATAACAGGGGATGTCCAGGGGCTTTTGATCTCATAGATTAATCTATTCTTTAACAGTTTGTTAATTTTCTTATTCAGGAAGTCTTGTTTGTCTGGAGCGATCTGATAGGCTGATTGTTTGATAGATTTTGCATTACCAGTATCAATTTTGTGTTGGACTTCCTGATACTGGCCCAGCTGGTCCAACCTACTTATAAAAAGTTTTTTGAATCCTTTTAAGATATGTTTCGCTTCCTCCTTCTGTTTCTTTTTTAGTTTAGATACTTGCACTAATTCTTCTATAACCTCTTCAGGGGTTGGTCAAGCGTGTGAGCTTTTTCTGGGGTTGGTAGCTCTTCTACAGCTGTTTAAGTATATTGCCAGGCTGCTTGAGTTCTCCCAAAATTGGGTGCAGATTTCTTCAGCATCATTGGTATAGTAGCTTTTTACTTCTTTAATATTATGTTCCTCTTCATACTGATCAAAAAAGTCCTTCTCATTCTCAGGATCTGGAGGCAGTTCTAACTTGTCTTTCTTGGCTTGGTAGATTGGAATTTCAATACTTTTGTCTAAGTATCTAATAAGTAGCTTCTTTTTGTCAAAATGTAGACATGCTCAGACTTTTTAAAACCAATCCATTCAAGTAATATCATTTTGTCAGGGCTTTCAATAACTTGGAAGTTGGTGGGTATTAACATAGTTTGTACTTCTACTTTTATACCTACTAACTTCTCTAGTACTCTTTCTCAGATACTATTGGCAGTAATAATAATTATATTGGATAGCTCCATTATGGTTGTGTTTAGCTTTCTGGCCAATTTATTTGATATAATACTAACTGCAGCTCTTGAATCTAGTATGGCTAGTATTAGCTTATTTTGAATTTTGATATAGCACTTTGCTGTAGTTGTTTTTTGGTTTTGTTACTTTATTCACATTAGTAGCTTTCATGAATATGGTCATTTTTTTCAATTTTGTCTCCATGTTTGTTTTGTTACCCTTTGTGAATAAAGCCAACCTAAAAAAAACCTGTATTGTAATAGCCTTGTAAAGGTATAAAAGTAAAAATTCTTCATGTCAAAAAAAAAACAGAACTGAGTTGAATTATAAACTTTGAAGTCATAATAGTAGAAGTAACTCTAGGTAGTTTTACTTATCCTTAAGTTTTATTCAATATAAAACATTATGTTATTACTTGCTCTATCCCAGTATTATCATAAAAACCATTTCATCATATCACTCAAGTAGAGTCTTGGCTTTTTGAAATTCAAGTAAAAAGTATCAACTAAGTTTTTTCTGATAATTGACTTTTATTAATAAAATACTATAAAACCTTTTCTGAATTTGCTTTTGCTATATTTTTGATTTTTGTATAGAATAAGAAAAAGAAAGTGTTGATTAGTAATTTAGACCTTATTAAACAATAATTGATTTAGCCTTGATCAAATATTATTGTTATCTCTAAATCAAAAATCAATTAATTTTGCAAATTCTATGACCTATATAATGATTATTAAGAACTCTAACAATCAAATTGAAGACTAAAGCCCCAGTATCCCTAAAAATTAGAAAGAAGAATCACTTTTAGCTTTATACCAAAGCTTAGAAATAACCCAAAAAAAATAGTTTGTAACTATACTTATCTTAGTCTTCAGTAATACTGCAGTAAGGCTCAAGAAGGCTTTGAAACACAGACAAGTCTCTCTATGCTAATTTGAAGTTTTTAAAGTTTTTGGATTATAAATTAGTTGCTGAAGCATTCAGAATTAGCTAATTTTAGCTTTAAATAATTAAGGCCCACTTTTTCAATTGGTAATGACTATGAATTGAACTTCTTAACCACTCAAATCTACTCTACTCAAATATTTGAAATATAAAAATAATAAATACCAAAAACATGTCAAACTTAGGCCAATTTAAAGATGACAGAGTTATTAAAAATCATTGAATTATTGATAATGATAGACCTATCAACAATGAAAATATACAAGCATCCAAACCAACACATTAACTTTTCAAGAAAATTTCTAAGTTTTTTGAGATGTTGCCATACATAATAGTTTACCACATTCCTATGAAAATAACTAGGTTCATGTGAAAACCTTCAAAGATAAAGAGAACAAGTATTCTGTTAAATAGATTGAGACCTTTAAATAAGCTTCCAATACAAATAACTAGATAATATAAAGATTATATTGAGCTATTTATTAAGAATTGTAGCAAGCTAGTATAATGAAAATAAGAATAATCTTATTCTTTAGAATATTAATAATAAAGAAAATAAAGAAGATAGCTTTATTTTAGTATTACAAAGTACTTTGCTACTACAAAATGAAAACACCAATTGTAGTTAGAATTACATGTATTAAAACAAAAAAAAAAGATAATTAATATGTATACCAGTTCAAGAGACTATTGAAGCAAGTCAACTCTAAAAAAAAATCTCTGCAGCTTATATTATAAAAATATTTCTAGGAGGCCTATATAAAAAAATTGCTATATTAATATCTTTTAATAATTCTAAAACCTTAAATAAAGCTATTGTGAATACCTATAAAATAGAAGTTAAAAGCTATTATAAGAGAGAAAAAAATTGTAACAGAAGAGACTACATTGTCAGAAACTGTTTAGAAGAATAACAGAACCACTGGGATCTTCCACCAACTTAAACAGAATACAGTTATATTTTAGAAATATTAATATATATAATATTAATAGCCCAAGAAAGTTTATGCTCTAAAATAACAAAAATGGCCCAAAAGCAAAGTTTGCTAAAATAAAAAGCTACAAAAAAAAATTGTGACCAGTAGTACTCCGCAAAATCAAATCAAATTTTGAGTTTGAGTCAAATATTTGAAATTATTTAGTCAAATTCTTAATTAATTTGATCAAATATTTGATTCAAATTCAAAATTTGGTTTGATTTTGTGAAGTACTAGTGACCAACCAAGATTATTCCATGGAACAAACTTAGCCTACTTTTATAAAAGAGGTTACCCAAATACCAACTCAACCTTTACCTGAATTGAATAACTAAATTAGGTGCAGATGAGTATCTTCAGTTGTTGATTTAATACCACCATATAATATTGCTAATGATTTATTGAACCTACAAGCCAATGCCACATATAGCCAGTTACTGCAAGTTCTGAAGCAAAGACAAAACTTGTTACAAACTCTATAGTACCCAATTGTTACC
>CAJVPU010000457.1:0-17568 GCA_910591775.1 Dentiscutata heterogama | reverse complement strand
TAGGAAATCTATATTTTGTGTTATAATTGGTAAGAAATATTGAGAAGTATTTGTATAATAAGTTGAGAGGCATTAGAGTATGAGATATTAAAGAAGTCTAGGGCCTGGATTAGTGATATTGGTATAAGACCTTTAAGTGTAGAATGAAGAGAGTAAGGGTAAAGAGATAAGGGTGAAGAAATAAAAGAAGGATGCAAAGAGATAGTATGTATGAGGTTATGAAGTTGGTGTGTAGAGAGATTGAAATTGGAGCTAAGAATAATTTTTTGTATTGAGGAGTTAATAGTTTGAGTTAGAATAGTATTATCAGGGCAAGTGTACTAATATGAAGGAGTGTCTGGATAGTTGCAAGAGAAGCAATTATCAAGTGTAAAAGTAAGAGGGTATATGGAATGGAAGTATATATATGTTGGCAGCATATTAAGAAGCAATTTTATTTTGAAAGCTTTTAAGTAATTTAATTTAGGGTTGGTAAGGTTGTGTGTTATTTTTTAATTGTTGTTGAAGTATAACCAAGAGGCTTTCTAGTCAATCAAGTGAAAAAAAGATGACCATTTTTGGGTATGATGTTGTGAAGACAATAGGGCAATAGTGTGTACTTTGCAAATTGTTTTAATAAATTGTCTAGTAAAACTTTTGACAAACCATTCTTTTCATAGTAAATTAGAGTATAGGTTATAAGAATTAGTATGGTTAAAATATAAAATTGGGGAGGAAGAGTGGTTGTTGGCCAGTAAGTTAGCAAGATTATTAAAGGGGTTATTAGAGTGTGCTTGAACTTTATAAAAAGAGATTTGTATATTGAAGGCTTTCAAAATATTAAGAAATATGTACCAAATAGGCGAATTTGTTAAATATAGTAAAATACATATTATATAAATTATTGAAATTTTTTGATAAAATGTTTAAGCTAAAATAGAAAAAAATTTGTATCTATTAATGTGATCATTTATGTTTATTATTTGTTAACTATTTATATTAAAATAAATTATACAAGTTTCTATATATTACCTTATTTTTGTGTTTTTTTCTAAATTCAAAGAATGGTTGATCTTTAGTATAGGTGGCTAATATAGAAATATTATAAAATTATAATATATAAAAATAACTATTTGAACTAATTTAAGCAAATTTAGAAATATTTAGAGTTAGAGTAAGGGTTATAGTATAATTTATAATTAGGTTAAGGTTAGTGTTAAAGTTTTTTTATATTATAATCTTATAATATTTCTATATTAGCCACCTATGCTAAAGGAAATCCCAAAAACTATTGAAATATATTTAACTTAACATTAGCTAGAAAAATTTAGTAATCTAATATTTATAATACTTAAAGCTTTGATCTACTGGATTCACAATCTATATTTTATAATAGTCTAAATCTTTGTTTTATATCTTAACTTCTTTGATCTGTTAAAATCTTGAATCCTTTTCAATCTACTTGGATTTAAAAGTTATAGTACCTGAGTATTAACCTGGGTACAACTTTAGAGCCAACTATTTTATCAATTTGTAGATTGTTATACAATTGATAAAGGTTTTTTTTTATATTGTTTTACAATACTTTTTTAGAAAACTTGGATATCATATCCTGCTATTAAATGTAGCAAAGTATATTAAGCAAACTTGAAATATTCAAACTATTATATAATATATTTTATTAATCTCTGTTAATCTCATACTATTATTTTGCTATTTATTTACAAAAATATGTCTGAAAATAAGCAATGTATAGAATATCAAACTACTAAATTGGTCAAATTTAGATCTTTAGAAGATAACAAGTGAAATGCAGCAGAGAATAAAGGTTTGATAAAGGTAATATGAACAAAAGGTAATATTTTATATAACAAATATTATATGCAATTTATAGAAAATCTCTTAAAGAAGAGCTATAAAGAAGTAAAAGTCATAGTAGATAAAAAAAGTATAGAAAAGATAAGTATAATAGAAGAAGGATACATGAAAATTGAACTCGCTAAAGCTATTAAGTCGATAGCAAAAATTTTTTATGAAAAAAAGCATGTAAAAAATAAGAATCCTATCTATGTGTTTAATAAAATATGAGAATTATTTCAAGAAATTAACACAACTTTAAAAAATTTTTTTGATCAACTTTATTCTGCAGCTCAGCCACTTGAACATAACAAGTAAACAATAGACTATATAAAAAAATTAATAGTGTTAATATGTTATCTTCTTGATTCTTTGAATAATACAAGAATTAATATCTTTAAGCTTGATCTTGCTTATTATTTAGATTCAGTAGATACAACTAATGAGGGCCTAAATATGATGGCAAGTATTGGTGCATTTACAATAGCAAAAACTGTAGAACACAGAAAGAAATGAACATCAGATATATATAGAAATTATGTGAAAAATACTCTTATAAGATATTCAGAAAATGCATTTGTATTAAATATTGATAATTATCATAACATTCATGTTTCAAGACAAACTGAGACTACAGAAACTTCTCAGCTAATACATATAGTGTCTATCTTATTAAATCCATGTTTTGCACCAGCAATTCTATATATTAGAATAATTAATTCAAAGATCGTTGATGATGAATTGATTATAAAATATTTAGATGAGCAATTTATTGTAAACCTTGAGATTTCTTATTATAATTGTGGCTATATATGGGATGTTGAAAAAAAATTCACTGACAATAAACACTTAGATAGACTAAAGCTACATAGTTATAATAACAGATTAGCAGAGAAAACAAGTAAATGCTATATTAAAAATGCTATTCTTGTTGATTTTGTTGTAGGCAATTTGAAAACAGCTAAAGATTATATAAAAGCTCTTTAAGTTATTTGTAACTATAAATCAATACAGATGTATCTTTTTAATTACGCAATTCCTATCATCGCTGACTGGCCCAAACAATTTTTTATTTACAAAGCCATTATACAATATTTCCTTGCTAACAAAATGACTATTCTTCTGTTTGTGACTAATTTTTTGCATATTATAGGTCCTCTTTATTTATCTTTAAATGCCCATGAACTTGTTTTTAAAAAAAATTCATTTTTTTTTAATAAAATCTACAAAGATATATTCGAAATAGGTAAAGATCTTGGTAAAATCCATGTCTATAAAGAATCAATTTAATTCTTCATATTGTATATGTGACATAGTTGGATATAGCCAACACTGTTTATTTGAAGTTCAGTTATATGTATAAAAATATAGAATTTTTATATTTGACTGATCTGCTAGATAACTTGGTTTCTCTAGTTCTAGATGTTTATGCTATACACTATTAAGAGGGTAATTGGCCAGTCTATTGAGAAGCCTGCATGCATTGTTGAAGTGATCTTTTTCTTTGATTCGATCAAAAGAACTATAAACGTGTGCCTCTAATATTTTTTTCTGATATTTTTTATTAGATGAAGATTAGTTATCCAACAATTGAAATGTTTACTAACC
Source organism: Dentiscutata heterogama (assembly GCA_910591775.1). NCBI lineage: Eukaryota > Fungi > Glomeromycota > Glomeromycetes > Diversisporales > Gigasporaceae > Dentiscutata > Dentiscutata heterogama. The sequence goes on along the minus strand of CAJVPU010000457.1, from coordinate 14,124 downwards.
ATCTCACTTTATTAAGTAATTGCTCTGTAGAAATTTTTTACAGTATTGTTCGATAATACACCCTAAGTTTTTTATAGCTAAACAGTTACAATCAGAAACATATTTTATTTTTCAATACTAGAAAGATAACAAGTTTTGACAACAGTTTGTGAATTCTGTGAAATAGCTATATATACTGAAATAATTAGACATGCTTTTTAAAAAATGCTCCAAATTACTTTTAGATAAATTTACTAGAATATATTAAACATGAAATTAGTATCCTTTGATTATTAAATCTTTATCTGATGATATTAACACATACAAGCTTATTTCTTTAGATTATGAAGTAACTGGTTATTATCTTCTAAGAAGCTTTGTTATCTCCAAAAAACCTAATACTGTTATCTTATATGATTATATAAATTGCAATAGCAATTCATCTGATGGCAGTATTTTGGCATGTGGTTATGACTAGCATAGCTATTACTTGCAAGATAGTTAGTTTAAGTGTTTATATGTTTTGATTACTTTAAAGGTGAGGTTAAGAAAAATGTCAAGACACTTATAACAAGATTGTTGAAGAAAAAAGTGAAGGTTAAAAAAGAATCTAATAAAAATAGGGAAGATGCAGGTGAAGATAACTGGAATAATTTAGAAGCAGTAAAAGATAATATTGTAGTAATAGAGAATTGTTTAAAATTGACAAAATAATTATTTCTTGCACTATAAATTTATTAAATATACTCTGTTTACATGATATTTATAATATGATCTATTTAATTAATTATCAAAATTCATAATATTGATTAGTTGATCATCTTAGAAATTTATCAGAAGTTATCTGTGGTTTGTATAATAAGTATGGTCACCCCTGGAGGGTACAATGGGTAATTTTTGTACTTGGGTAAACCCATGATCAACTTGGGTTACCTATGAGTCATCTGACAGGTAACCCAGTTAGCACTTTTTGAAATAGGTTGAAACACTATTTTACTGAACAAATTTACTACAAAGTAGGTTTTTTTTTTACACAAGTATTATTTTAAGTAATCTAAAAAAAGTAAATATATAAATAAATTGAAAAAAGTTTTTTATGTTACAGACAGCATGATAAAAATTTGTTTTAATTGGTTAAAGATTTGTAATTTACATGTAGATATAACATGAACATAAAATTTTTGATCCAATAAAAATGACGAATCCATATTATATATATAACAAATTACAAGTTACTCTCATTAAAGTTGTATAGTATACTTAAATAGTAAGCTTTTTGATATAATTATAGTGAAGAATAGTTTAAAAAAAACCTTCTCGACATAGTGAATTTACTCAAAATTTACTAATCGCTCTCAATACAGTAACAAAAACTTTATAGCCTAATCATTTCACTATAACAAAAATGACTTGTATATGCGTAATAGGTATATATTATATAAATATACTGTAGAATAACTGAAATTAAATACTTCATGTATAGATTGTACAAATAAAGGTTTAATTAAGCCAATCTGAAATATAACATATTTTATAAAATTTCTAGTAAAATAATAGTCTCGTACTATTTAATTTATGCAGGGGTTATTTTATTAACATGCAGGGCAACACAAAAGTTGTTTATTATATAATATTAAATTAGAGTAATATATTTAAATAGTTATACTGTATATTGTATAATAAGTAATAATCTGTATAAAATTTATATGTATTAATAAATTAAAAAACACATTTTTTAATCTTATAATTAAAATTTATAATTACACATAATAACTAAAAAGAACCTTAGCCCTTGCTCAGTTCATGATTGCCAAATAGCCCCAAAACAATTTCATGAAATCACTGATTACATACTTAAAAAAACAAAAGATAAAGGCACATTTAATCAGTATAATTATTTAAAAGTCAGAATGCAATTATACTATTCTTATTACCTTGAGATTATTGAACCTGATCGCCATAATATAAAGAAATTGCCAACTAATAATCTACAGGATAATGTCACTGAAAAGCCATTATTATTCAGTGATAAAATTGTATTAATGACTAAAATATTATATAACAAACAAAGAAAAGAAAATCAAATGCTTGAATTGGACCCAGACCATTTTAAAATAATGCTTGAAAATGCAGAGCTGTTATTAAACAGATTTTTTGATAAATTATATAATGCATTTATTCCAGAAAAATGGTCTGCATATAATAAAAAAAAAGGTAAAAAAAAGTAGTTAATATATGTTATTCAATTGCAGCAATATGTAATAGACTTGTAAACAATTATCTTTTGGAAATCAGGTTATATCTTGTAGCATCTGGTGCTTTATGTGATGCTATTGATACAATGCATAAAGCTGGTATGTTAGTTTGCTATAAAACTGTTGATAATTATAGAATAAAGATAGTAGGTGCATATCCAAAAAATATTAGAAATTATTTTACTGAAAGGGTAAGTAGGCATGGTAAGAACATTATATATCTTAGAAACTATTTCGGCTTTGCCAAAATAGTTTTTACTGCATATATAACCAGAATTCCATAACTATAGTACAAATCTTGTTCATATTAGCTTCCTAAATTTAAATAATAATTAAATAATAATTAATACTATTTAATATAGAATAATAGTTTTTTCATTTATAATATTGATGATTACTACAATATACATGGTATAAGATATCCAGATAATGTAGTTCTCTCAGCTTTAATTCATTTTACTATATGTGTTAGCAAAGAAATTTTAAATTATGCACCAATTCCAATAAGCCACAATGGTAGCTCAATTCATAACTCTGTTAATATAAATGCATCCTTAGTATGCCTTCATTTAATTACCCAATATTGTAGAATTTTTGATCTTTTGTATATGCAAAGAAAGAGTCAGTAATCTATTTTACAAGGAGTAAATATTAATTTTGATCAAATAGAACTTCTAACTATTCATTTCTATGATGACACTATAAAAGAAAAAGAAAGAGAAAGAAGTATAGAGGAAGTGAGGCTAGTCAGATTTAAAGAAAGTAATTTTCATACACTAGAATATTACTTAAATGCATTAGAAATGATTATTTCAATAAATAAAGATATTGGACATAAAAATAATTATATAATGCTAGTTGTCGCTGATGACTGGCCTGGACAATTATTTATATGAAAAGCAATAACTCACTTACAACAAAATGCAAATTCGCAAATATCAGCAGTTATTAATTCTTTTATACCTATATTAGGTCTACTGCATGTCTTGTTAAATAGTCAGGAGCAAGTTCTAATAATCTACTATTCTTTTTTTAAAAAACTCTTTCATGCAGTCTTTGGCGAACAAAAAGTTCTTGCAAAAAGGCCAAAGCCATAAAGAATAAATCTTCTCCTTGAACTTGCTTACCAAGAATAGCTAAAAATAAAAGAAAAAGTACTTGAAAAATTTGGAACTCTATGCAAGGACATAGAATATAGAATGTTAGTTGATCTTCTTGATAATATAGTTTTAGTAGCCTTAGATGTATACACAATTCTTTTTTATTCAGGTTCCTTCAATGAGTATATCAAAACTGTTTTTCATATTTGGACCTTTGCATTATGCTAAAATTACAATAAGGCCCCTCTTGTGTTCTTGTCAGATATCTTTTATTGGAAAGACAAAAATCATCCAATATTTGAAGCAATTAAGATGTTTCTTGTGCACTTCAATGACTATTTTGTTGAAAACTTTCATAGTAAAATACAGGCCAACACATCTTCTAGTGACAACATTGAAATAATTATTAAGTAGGCTTGTATTTTAGGTAAGCAATAAATAAAATTACTTTATTTAAAGATGATAATAATAATAACGCTGATCAAACAAAATAAAATAAACTAAAAATAAAATAAAATAAAATAAATTAAATTAAATTAAATTAAAAAAAATAAAAATAAATGCAAACAAACAATCGCCATTTAAAGAAGCATTTCATTTAAAAAAAAGATATCCATATATGTCTATGGCTTTAGAATATTTGACAAACAAAATGTCATTATTTTTGATAGATTATTTTCATCAAGCATTCCAGCATCTTGAAAAGGTTTCTAGTATAGCAGGTAAAGAAAAAAAAAAGATTCAATTAAAAAGCAAGGAAAAAAAAATAAATGAAGAAGTTGGTGTTACACACTTGCCAACGGGTTATAGCACTGGAGCTCCTCCCTTACTAGGGCTTTGTGACAATTGTTACGAAGCATTGAACGACAATAATGATGGCACCGTATTAATCTGTGGTCATGGTTTCCACTGGGACTGCTACAATCAAATGGAATATGGGTGCCAACATTGTGAGCAATATTACAAAAAGAGAATAAATAAGAATATTAAATCATTTTTGGAAAGACTTGAAGATGAAGATAATGCACTTACCAAAAATGACGGAATTGAAGAGCCCAAAGATTTAGAAGAAGATACAGAAGAGCCTGAAGAAATTCAAGAAATAGAAGGAAGTGATATAGTTTTATCCCATTTACAAAATGCAATAGAAAATATAAATAAATGGTGATAAATATAATAAAAATTGTGTTTTACTAACTTTTTTTTTTGCCGGTTTCTTCGCCTGTTAAGTACAAAAGTATTTATTTTTAGCTGTAGAAGTTAAACCAACTAGCACAACCTTATATATTCTTGCTACACTTCACATATAAACTACCTACCTCTAAACACTTGATCCCACTTGATCCGAGGGTTTCGAAAGGCTCGTTAAGTCATAAAGAATGTGCTACTAAAAAAATTTTTTTATTACATATACATTTAGAAGAGTCGTCATATTACTAATCAGAATTTATTATAGAATTACGACATACCGACCAATCACATTCAATTTGATGATCAAAATCAACAGCCAATAAAACGGATTTCTATCATGCTGTTACAGACAACAAAAAATTTAAAGCTTTAGAAATTATTAGCGTTTAAATAAATATTTTCACATAGATCGGATTTTCTTGCGTAAAACAAATACCACAAGTATACAGTCATGTAATTGCAATGAATAAGTATACTATATTATTTTAGGTAGCGCACCCACAAAAATTTTCCTACCCCCGTAATTTATAAAACCGCGTTATGATTGGGTTAGAGCGAGAATAGTGTAGGGTTAGGGTTATTGCTATTGGTAAAATTTCACAAGTAACATTTTTAATTAGGCCGCAGAAGGTGGTTTCTTAATTAAAATTTCGAGTTATTTCAGTTTATATGTAAAATATGGTTTCGCTTCGTTTGTTTACGTTACACCTGATCTTCAAATTTGATTGGCCAAAAATCACGGGAGGGGAAAGTTTTTGTGGGTGCGCTAGGGGTTATACAATATTGGGTAAAAATTGTCGAATAACGGTAATTTGGCAAATGAACACGTGCCACTTTGCGGCACGTGTAGCCAATCATTTGTCAATTACCGTATTCGACAATTTGCCCAATATTGGTGTTATCCGGCAATTTATGATCATGATTGGTAGGGAGTCGCTCGCTGAGTTTTAATTTTGAATACTGGAATAAGCATAATTACATCGTAACACATGAAAAAATAACTTTTTCATGATCATATGAGTTTGCCGGATAAGAAATTATAAGTACAAGTACAACCGAATACGATAAAAAATTTTTGGGGGAATGCTTAGAACTATCAAAATAATCAGCGCGCGCAGTAATAATATAAAATTTTTTTACGAAAATCCTTTCCGCTTTAGTCTACAAGGAAATGTGGCGGAACACGAGAAAGATCGCAACCAATATAATCTTCATTTGAAGTGATATGCTGCTTGCCGGCTAAGAAAGATGAAAGGGCGTTAATTCCATGTTGATAATAGTAACCGAGAATTAATAACCCATCTGCATTTCCAACTCAGCAGATTTTTTATGATAATGCTTTATTTGTATCTTTATAGCACCGATTCCATGTCTATAACAATAGCCAAGATTAAACAACCAACTTGTCATTATGCAAAATAAAGTACAAGAACAATAGCAATATCGCTGTTCCTATGTTTTTTAATCTTTAGAATATTTTGTATGATCTGATTATTTATGAAATACACAGAGATATCAGCATCTTCAACTTTAAATCCTAATTAAAACTTTAGTCTTTTTCAAATTTTCTGTAATAAATAATATACATATCATCAATTAACATTCAATAAATCATCTCCGTTATTATATTATATAAATTACGCGTTGCAATAAAAACATTTTAAAGTATTATTTTTTAGTATTATTTTAGCTTTATTGTTAATAAAAGAGCATAAACGCGTTTTAGAGTGTTAAACAGAAACCAAATCTGATTTTATTTAACCCATTACAATATGTCGTAAACTTACATAATATATACCAAAATACAGATAGAAAAAGTAGAAAAGCAATACAAGGTAAATGCTATAATATTGATATTCTTTAAAACCACTCGAATATTGTATTATCAGATATCATTTATTATTGAAAGATCTCTCCTTTAATAGTGTTGACACTTCATAATGGTGCGGCAAAATCTTGAGTCCAAAAATTACCTTGACTTGAATATCCTACACCTAAATGTTTGAACATTTTACCAAGTATATTATCTCTATGCGGGGGATCACTCATCCATCTTTAAACAAATTAACAAATTATCAATATTTATTAACTGCACTGCATATACTGTATTTGCTTGTTTTTTAGACGTAGCAAGATTAACACTTACGCTTTCATAACTTCATCTTCAGTTAATTGACCTTGAGCAATATTCTCTCCGTATGTAGACCAATTATAACCTTGAGCTTTAATTCTGACACCAGGATCTTGAGAATTTTCATAGTGAGATAAAATATTTGTTCTTGCCATATAATCGGTATGCTTTTGAGCAGCGTTGTTAAGTTGACTATATTAATTATATTATAACATGCGTATATTAAAAATTTATCGCTAAATTTTATGCCTGTTTTTATTACTGTTTAACAGTTAAACAATTCAATCAAGTATTAAACCTACGAATCTAATCTGAGGTCAGGTAGATTTACTTTTCGACGTTCTGCGTTAACTAGGTTAAGCATCTTAGTTCGATCAGCCCCATTTGCAATATTAGAAAGGATTGCAGTTATAAATAAAATTGTAGTAAAAGACTTAATCAATAACATTTTGTAAAGTTTTTTCTTTTGTTTTTTTTTTTTTTTTACTTTACTTTTACGTGAGCATGAGTCCTTTAAATACATTTCGTGAAGATATTTATTGTATATTTAAAATTAATATCGCATGACGCTAAAAAAAATTGTGTCGAATAATCTCTTCTTAATCAGAGAATTTTTTTCAATTTATAATTCAATATAGTAAAAATGCTATTGAAAGAATCATATTTGGTGGTGAGCGCAATGCCGTAAGTTTTTTTTTTTTTTTTACAAGCTCAAATATATTGTGATTGAGTAATTCAAATTGTATAATTTGAGTATCGTCTTATCGAGACGAATCGAATAATATCAAATTATACAATAAGAAATGCGACGGGCAAATGCAGTGAGTTTTATAAGATGCATAATTAATTAATGAAGGAATCAAAGTAATTAAAGTCGATAGGGATAACTTTAAATGTTAAGAGGTGTGATCTGCATATGATGTAATTAAAGTAAAAAAATTTGTACATGTTTATTTTATATGATATACGTAATTAGAGCAAGCAAGTTTATATGTAAGGGGAATATTGTCGATTATATAAAAGTATTATTGAAGTATGTTAAAGTTAAAAAAATCATTTTTATTTGAAAAATAAAATTACAAAAGGAGGAAGAACTGAGGTAAATAAGATTAAGGTAATAATGGTTTAGAATAATATGAATAAACGGGAATATAAGGATAGTATTGTATAACATGAATTAAGAGAAAGAAAATTTAGTAGATTGAGGGGAGTAGTGAATTGTTTAATTTTATAAGGGGTATGATTGTGATTGAATTTTAAGACATTAAGAGGTTTTGAGAAAATAACTAATAGAAAAGGTAGAAGTAGGTTAGGATAGTATAAGAGCTATTGTAAGTTATGTAACCCTCTAGAATGGATTAGGGATAGTCTATTATATTCTTCAAGAGCGGCAGTGGGACATTTGAGGTAATTATAGTCTAAACTTAGTAAGTGAAGGCTTTTCCAAGATGTAGCACGGCTCATAACAACGTAAACTTGACCTTCGGCGAAAACTGTTTCATCGATACTAGTAGTGACGTGAGGGAGAGTTAAGCCTTGTACCTTATGAGTTGTAAGAGCAAAAGCGCTTTGGAGAGGAAATTGCTGTCGTGAAGCAGGCTTGCCATCAATTTCGAAGTAAGTTGTTTCTTTTTGAATTATTACCTTGCTTATAGATTCGAGAGTTGGAAAAGTAACCTCGACATTATTGTTATCTATTATTAGACCAATAGTACCATTGCATATGCCGTCATCGAAATGTTTATTATTTGAAAACATAACTCTCGAGCTCCTTCTTGTAAACGTAAAATGTGGGGTAAGTTTGTTATATTTTTGAATTGGAATATTGAATGGTCATTATTTAAAATTTCGAAGTTTAGAGTGTCAATAGATGAAAAAATATAGGGTTGGTTGCAGGTGTCATCGAGTGGTAGATAATCACAGAGTAGCTGATTTATATGATCAGCGGCTTGACGCGTTGGTACAATATGAGTTGTAGCGAAAAATTTAGCGGGAGGTATGTGTGGATTTATTTGGGATTGTTGCATCTAAAGTAGCGATTTATCTAAAGTAGCTACTTTAGATATATAAAGTAGCGCCTGACTAAAATTAGGCCCCTGAAATTAGATCTTCATGCATGCACTAAATCGTAATTCTAGCCCAGGGCTACTTTAGATAGGGTGGCTACTTTAGATGCAACAGGATTCTATGATAGATTTGCTTATATCTAATAATTGTCCAGTGCGTATTTCTTGTAATACATTATAAAATTCAAGGTCATTTGATTGTCGTTGGGGGTAGTAAGAAATAAGAGGAAAAATTTTAACCAAGCAGGTGATCGAAAAACAGGAAGTGGGCATATTGGTGGTAATTGGCTAAGTCACCTACGATGGGAGTTGGCATTCTTCCAAAAACATAGTGGCTGTTATGTATTTTAGAAAACATATCACTTATAAAAGTAAAGAGTTCAGCATCAACCATTGATACTTCATCGATGATAATGAATTCAACTTTTAATTTTTTTTTACTTTCTAGGTCTGAATTTTTTAGTGATTCATTATGGTATGCCCGTAGGTGTATTTTTAAGGTTGAATGGATAGTTTTACCGCCTAAGTTTTGAGTAGCAACTCCTGTGGGTGCCATTAAAAGATAGTTTTTTTTTTATTTCGAAGAGAGATAGGCGATTAATTGAAATAAGATGAAAGTTTTACCAGTTCCAACCAGACTTGTTAAAAGGAAATATGGAAATTTTTCAGTATTTGTTTTTCCCCATATATTTGTTATACAATGGCACAAATACTATGTAGAAAAACCCACAAGGCAGTTTATCAAAACTATTGGTAGAGCAAAAACTATAGCAATGTGGTCCTCCCAGAAACACAATACAGAGTGGGAAAACTATTCATCTGAAATCAAATGGAACTCCACTTGGCACTATATCAACAACAACCAAAAAGTTACTACAAACATCACGTCATCCAAACTAAATCAAATGAAGGCCTTCAGGGTTAAGAATCTGCTTAATGACCTGCCAACATACTACCATCTTCACACTACCTTCCCAAAGATTTACTATGCCTCAACCTGCTTCTCATGTAACAATACAGATTCAACTACACATTGGCTTACCTGCTATGACCCACAGACCCTTAACAAGATTGTATACTCTTCTATTAATACAATTATTACTAAACATTTTGCTAATTTACCACTAGCACTTATTAGAGCATCTACAGATATTATCAAATCTCACTCCTCCTTTAACTACCTCTGCACTCCCTCTCACATACACACTCACTACTCGTAATCCTAAAAGGACTTATCTTCTCACACCTAGTACAAACACTAACAACACTAGAGATACAACCTAGAGAGGCAATGGACATTATCATTCAAATACTACTGCAGATATCCTCAGAGATATATGAACAAATATGGAAACCATACTGTGAAAAATTTGCAAAATGAAAAAAGCAACATAAAATTCCAACATATAACCAACCTTCTACCTCAATACAAACTCACCAAACCCATCATTCAAACCATCGTTCACAAAGAAAATACACTTATAGCTGCACCTGCAAACTACCTGACCAATCACATATAGATAACAACAGCTGCCCTCCCAAAGGACAGGCCTATAAGATTCTAATTTTAGTTTTGCAAAGTTTTTGCAAGTTCTAAATATTTTTACTTGGAATATCTAATTCTATTTATTTAGTATATTTTTGAAATATAGCAATACTAGTGATAATCACTAGTAGTAATAAATAACAAAATTTAAAAAATTAAAAATATTAAAAAATACAAAAAAATTAAATAATTAAATAAAAAAGTCAAAAAAAATAAATAATTTAAAAAATTTAAAAAACGACTAGATAGTACCTCAGGTATTGTATACTTCTTAATATAAAAATTGCTAATATCTCAAAATTTTACTAAAATAACCCTGTTAAAAAATGCTCTTCTCACAATTTTAGTCTAAAAAACTCTAACCCTAACTCTAATATTAACTCTAACCCTAATATTAGTTTTTATCTTTGTTTGCTATTAAAACTTAGGAGGTACATAGCGCATAGAGCATTATTTAGATTTTTCTAAAATTTAAATATAAAATTAAAAAATATATATATAATTAAAAAAAAATCTAAATAGTGTTTTAAATATACTTTGTATCTCTTAAGTTTTAATAGTAAATAAAGATAAAAACTAATATTAAAATTAGAGTTAGTATTAGTATTAGCAGTCACAAGACATGTCCACTTCGATGATTTTATTAGTAATTTAATTTTTGTGTAACGTATGTCGATGTGGCTTTTTTTTACCCTCTTCGCTAAATTAATAGCAAATAATGTTTTAACCTTAGGCAAGTTTTATTTTTCAAGCTTTGCGCTTTCGTTTTGTACTGTTAATATTCGTATTACTTTATTTTTAATAAAATAAGATCAGACCCGAAAGTTACAATTTTTTAACACAAATGCTAAGATTCTATTTCAGGTATCGTGCAATAAGGCTAACTTTACTTCGATAACGGTGGCAAACAAAGAGCATTACAAACCTTATTATTGGTTCATGAGCACTTTAGTTGTAACTTTTAGGCATTTGCTAAGAGGTGCTTTTTTATAAGGTAAATTGAGGGGTTAATTCGGATTATTTTTACCTTTACTTCCCTCTATAGAGTTTATAAAAATGATCAAATAGAATCTTGTAACTAACCGGAACACTTATATGTAACAGGGACATAGTATTTAAGAAATTTTAAAGATCTGAAAATTTTTAATAATCTTTATTTTTTAAATTTTTGAATTCTAAAAAAGTAATAGGATCCGATCCGTTCAAAAGTTTGAAATATTTAACGATGTAATAGCTAAATTCTAGATCTAATAAAGGCAAGTTTGTGTATTCTAATGAATTTATTTTATACACGAATAATAATCTAATGCTATTTTATTTTTGAACATTCTTGCGGTTATTTCTCAAGTACTGCTTGATTCTTGCTTCTGACCAATCTGAAGAGACGGTCTGAAGCTCTACTAACACTTTCTGGATTTCGTTTTCAAGAATTGTATCTTCACCTTCAAGTTCAAATAATGGAGCAAGTATTGTTTTTTCTATTTCTGAAGTAGTACGACGCGAACGTTTTAAAGGGTTGGGTGCAGAAGACGATGATGATGGTGCTTGCTGAGTATTCTGTTGAAAAATTGATTCTTGAATAGAATCGTCTATTTGACGACGTTTTTGTTTTTTTATGCTCTCAAGTTGAGCATAGGTATAACGATTTATATTTCGCACACGACGTTTGGAAGTTCGGGGCTTAGTTTTGTACACATCCTCCTCAAGCACCTCTTGAAAACGTAATTTTCCAGTCTCATAAAAAGAAAAAATGTTTTCAACTCCCTCTTTATTAATTTCCGGTGCATCTTCAAATAGATAATGTGTTGTAGGGTCTGGACTATCAAAAGCAGAAGACAGATTCGCAACCAGAAACCAGAGCGAATCTTTACGTGACTTGATTGCACGAGCATTTTGGCTCATCACAATGTCGTCAACGTATTCTGCAAGAAGCACTGATAGGCGTTCTCTCTCACTCTGAACTGCCTTAATTTTCAACATCATTGTCTCTTGGTCAGTGACATTACCAGTCATATTTTGCTTGACGAATTTTACACCATATGTTTCAAGTGCTTCGTCAAAAGCAAAATAATGACCTTCGCTTGTAAGATTTACTGAACATGCTATTTGTAATAATTTTTGTAGCTGTAAATCTTCATGAACCTGGGCCAAAAAGTGTGCCACAGAACTCGCATACCTAAATTTTCCAGCTGCAGGAAAGAGAGGTGCGAATGCAGCCAAATTTGCCATCTGCATTCTGTAATTTCCTCTTCTAATTCCGATTTTATGGCCTATAAAGTATCCTGTCCAGCGGAAGAAGAGATACCATATCTTTATTAGGTAATTATTACTGTTCAAAATTTCATTCATTGTTTTTTTTTCTCTCTTGACATGTTGACGCAACGCAATCCCGACTGCTACCCAGATCAATTCTAAAACACGGCATGTTGCTCGGTAATCTACTACATGTTCAAATTTCTCTAGGTATCTTACTCCGAGAACTGCCGCGAGATTAAATATTCCGTATCCAGAAAATATTGTGATTAAAGTGCTGCACATGTCTTTAGACGTGTGCCATTGCCCCAAAAGAAGTCGGACATCACTGTGAGTTTCTTTATAAGAAGTTAACCTTCCAAAAATTGCCTGATCGCATGCGATATATAGACGTTCGTCACAACCATGAGGTAATTCATCACGATACATTTCACATGCGGAGTGAACATTTTCATTACAATTGGGCGGATCACCTGGTTTTAATATTACAATTTTTGGTGGTGGAATGTTGCAACCTAGAGGTATTTGTTTAGCGATTTCAAAATGTACATCCTCCATTTCAAAATCATTTACATGACTCTCTAACATTCTATTCAAAGTAGCTTCATACATTAACAAAAGGTTGTCAGTAGTTGAGGACTCTCCAAATAACGGTTGTTTAATGTATTCGTAATCGTCAACTAGATAGTCAAGCGAAGTGGGAAGAATAAACTGGAATACCATTCGTAACGTTGCGTGTGAAGTTTGTCGTTCGATATCAAAAATATTGCCATATGAAAACGTAGAGGCTTTAAAATCAATATTATCAATTACCGCCAAATTCCAAACATTTGATCCTTCAATTAGATTGTTTCTGGGATCAATATGATGAATTCTTAATTTTTCAAGACGACTTTCATGTCTTTTAGTGTATGCGATGACAGATGCTGAACGAAGAATTTCTCGTAGATAAGGCAATAATTTTGGATTTTGGCATATCGACGATATAATAGTTGAAAGCCAAATTTTGGCTCCAGGAAAAGCAATAGTAAGTAGTGTTGAAGTTAGTAAAGTGGTAATTTTCGTTATCTGGTTTATATCAAGCGATTTTAGAGGAAGTCCACGCTGGCGCCTCTTATTATTAACAGTTTTTAGTTTATGTTGTTGCAATACGGTGAGAAGGGCTTGAAAAAAGGTGCGAATAATATTAGGTAATGCGTCAAAGTAATCTTCATATGAGCTTGGGTTTTCTAACTGGCTCATATTTTCTTTAACTTCAGGACGTGAATATAAAATTTCTTTTCCCAATTTTTCTCCCATTGTCGAAGCCTTTATCAGAGTTATATGAGGTCTTTTCTTGGTTAACCTATTCAATTCAATTTTTTTTATTTTCATTGCTGTTATAACAGCTAATTTACTCGGGGATTTTGCTATTTCTATTTCTGACAAATTTGTGTCTATTGTTTCATTATTTAAAATAGTTAATGTTGGGGATATCTGAAATAGAAGTTTTTTTTTTAGCTCATGATCATCCGAATCTGCTACTGACATTAACCATTTTGCAATAACCTTTAGAGAGTCACTAGCATCATCTTGATGCTTTTCAAGTTTACACGATTGAAAT